>JAYJMH010001500.1:0-29361 GCA_036873815.1 Phacellophora camtschatica
CCTCTTCTTCGTGTATACTTCACCTTCGGGAAAAATTGCAATAGGCTCGTCTTGATATGGCAAGACCGCGCCTGCACTCAAATTCACCTCGCCAAAATCAGACTCTAAATCGCTGTTTACAGCTGAACTTCCACATGACAAACTCCTTGTATCGTCAGTTTCACTTTCCGACATTGTTTGAACACTTTACTCCCAAAAGTTTCAAGAAAATCAAAAAAACTAAAACAGCAATGTGAGGAAATCTCAAATCACTCCTTGTTTCTCACTTGTTTGTTGAATCTGTTTTTTCTGGACTCATCACTGTGACGTCACAGAGTGTGGTTGGTTTTCGCGATCACTGCCTGATTTAAAACCATAATTTCACACCTTTTCGGTGGCAATAGAGTGCCAATTTTGGTATCAAACTTCTCAGGAAAGGTTATATTTTGAAGAAATGAAAAAAAATTATAATGGAAAATTTCGATGCATAAGCCCTTTAATAACTAACAAAACATGAGACGGATATAATACGGAAATGCCTAAATAGGTTTAACGGATATCACGTGACTACTACATCATTACAGAATAGACCCAGGAAATCCTACGGCAAGATAATGCAAAATTATTTCAGCAGAACAAATTTATTCAGTGCCAGATAGACGTCGTATCTGCCAAACTTATGGCTCAAGGAGACCAAAATCCAATACCTCTACAAAAAGGTTAGAAACTTAGGCAGTCCAAGCAATGTGGAAAACGCCTGAACACCAAGTGACTGATGATGGTGGTAATGCTCACCAGCCAAATGAGGGAGATGGCGCACCCATCCATTGTCCGGGGAGGATACCGAGCCTAAGACCGCAACTGTTATATATGAGGATGGAAATAACAATGCTGCTGAAAATACGACAAACACCAATGTTCCTAACAAGAAACCTTGGTCAAATGTTTGCAAAAGGTACCGAAACACCGCAAATGGAATATCCTCATTTTATTTACAATGATAAAAACAAAAAGACGTTGAAGAAATGAAACAAAATTGATAAATTTAAGAAAATCAATCTTATTTGCAAGAACGAAAACATTATTATTTGCAAAACAAAAAATATATAAACCAGAAGCAAATGAAACAATGGTCATGCGGTGACAGAAAATCGCTACTTGACACATAAAAATAACGAACAGATTGTGTTGGTGACAATAAAACCCAAAAATTTTCTCTTTTTTTGTTGGGAATATATAAAAGCAAGGCATGTATAAAATGATTGTGGGGTCACGGCAAACACACAAGTTTTCACAAAAATATTAATATTGGAAGAACTTTATAAATATGTCGAGAAAAAATTTCTGGGGCTACAACAAAAATGCAAATCGCCATAAAAAATAAACATTTGCACGAGCCAAGAATTAAACGACAGAAAAATGACTGTGCTCATCACGGACTGCTGTATGTTGGACTGTGGAAAAATGAACGGATGCACAATTGCCGGAAAGTTGGAATGTGGAGAAATGAAAGAAAGCCAATTTCTTTCCCTCTACGAGATTCCCGGCGTGTGCACTCTTAATAATAAAGTTATATCATGCGCGTCCACAAAATCACTGAGAAAGGGGTCTTAAATGAGTAAGATTCTAGGACGTAGAATTTATAAAAAAGGGGTAAATTTTAGAAATAAAAATCAGTGAATTTTAAAGTCAGTTTCATATTTGGCCAACAAAGTTTTCATGCACAACTTGTGTGCATGTGTATAGTTTATCTTAGTTTAATTCGCCAATTTCTCTAGCCACGCACTGTGTGGATAGTAAGTGACACTAAGTGACAACTATCTATCTTATTTGAAAATTTACAAAATTTTTAGTGTTTTTTATATCTTTTTTATATCCAACTCTATATTTTATTACACTGTAGATACATATCACCTACATGCAGTCATGAACTTTTTTTAGGAAACATACACTAGTCTCTTTTTGCTTGAATTATCTAGTACTGCTATCAATGTGTCTGTATCTGTTACTATCCAAGAACATTTACCTGTGCTCATCAGGCCTTGAATGATACCTAAAAACCTTATGTTATTGATGTCGGTTGCTGTGTAGGTGTGTTGTTTGTGTGTGTGATTGCTTCTTGTGTCTGGGTTTTTATTGATATATTGCCCACCAATACCAGCATTGTTGCAAAATGTGTTCTGCAAGTTGCACATATCGGTGTGCAAGTATCACACAGGCAAGGGCGCACACCATGGGAGCGAGGGGGCGACTCACCGTTCCCCCAAATGTTTCCAAAATTATTTGGTCCTTTCTTTTGAAAACAGTTTCGGACCTTTCTTTTGAAAACAGTTTTGATGGCAATGTCTTTGATATTTATGTCTAGCATGTAGTGCGCTTCATAAAACGTTCTGTTAAGGCAGCTCGAAATACTAAGCATAATTTTTATGCCTGAACTCAATTTTCGAGATTCTGGTGCTTGAAATGTTCTCGAAACCTCTCCTTCGTCGTGCCTGTTCTGGGGAAATCATTAAAATTTTGGGAAGAGTGCCTCATAGTTCATAGAAAAAACAGGGGGGTGGACGAAGAATAGGTGTCAAAATGTTTAATGGGGGAATGGATCTTTTCGGATATAAAAGTTGTTCTATTGTGTCACAGCACAAGCCTCATTTTCAACAACATTGATGAAATTTCCATAAGTACAAAAAGCGTTTAAACTTCGATGTTTTTTGGACATTTGGGAGAGAAAGAGACAAAAATAACCATTCCCAGTGGAAATACAGCACTAGCCTCGAGACGAGGCTCTATTTTCGAAAAGGTCCATTAGAGCCAGAGATGCAGGCACAAGAGTTTCCATGAACTTTTTTTGCGAATTTGGCCACCATATTTGTTTTGCAAAAACATCATTAGAATTGCAAAAAGGGCGTTTTTCAGCATATCAAAGGGCGTGGCCAATAAAAATTTTCCAACATAAATTGAGATCGAGATTCCTAGATCCATCCCTGGAACCTGCAGACAAAGTTCATATCAGTGCCCTGGTTGAGCTGTTGCCCCGATGGTTGCAGGCCTGACAAAGATGGTCTTCTCTTGGGAATAAATTTATTCCGAAATCATTGCAGATCAAGTAAACCAGAAGTTTGTTACCTTGGAAACATTAGCACGTATTTTTATGTTTTTATAACTGTCTAACGACTTGAGTTAAAATTAAAGTGTTTAACAACTTGATGTACCGAGCTATTTTAAAATTAAAAACATTTTTGAATAGAAATTATTTAAAAAAAAGGAAAAAAGTATAAAATAAGAATTTTATCCATATCTTAACTTTTCTGGAGCTGGAATACAGTCAGTCCCAGTTTTTCAAAAATTCGGTTCCAAACATATTGACAACCCCCAATCACTTTTTCATTGTGGACCCCTGCACACAGGAGTATACTTGTGCTGTTGTATTGTTGTGTTGCTAACATTGAAAAATCGGTGTGCAAGTATCACACTGGGGTCTTTTGTATTGCTGTATTGCTGCATTGCTGAATGATGCAAAACGCATATATTTCAAGCAATAAATGTTTTCTTGAGCTACCAATTTTTGCCCTTGGTGGTTAACTAAGATTTTTGGTGTTTTTATTTGCTTTAGGGGAGTAATCACAAGTTGTCGAAGTGGCTTCATTACTCCCCAAGCCATTGTTTGTTTTATTGAGGGCATTATCGGTGTTTTAAATTTTTGCTGCAGTTCTGCCTTTTTAATAAAGAAAGTTTTGTGGGGGAGAATTTCGCTTATCTGGTACTCGCAAGAAGACAATTTGCTCGTCCTCTTGTGATTACTAATTGTGTGGTGGTGCTGTTTTTTATAACATTAACAAGTGGAAAACCCACTTTAGTTTATTTAAACAGAGCCAGTGTTGTTTCCTGCATCCTTTTTTCCAAGAACATGCAATTGTATATGTCATTAAGCACATATATTGCTGCAACAGGGAGGTTTGTATGGATTTTTTATTTTTATTTATTATTTATTGGTTGCATAGAATAACATATTTTGGTGTAAAATAGAAAGAAACCAGAGAAAGATTCAATATAGTAAAATGCGAGTATTCAATGATTGCATATGACCAGCTCAATATATTTCATGTGCTTCAGATTCAAAACTTTCTTCAGCTTTTAAAAACTTCATAATCCCCTCTGAATTACACGATGCAGTCCCAGGTCGATATATGTCCCAACGTTGAACGAGAGGGGTTGTTGCTAAGATTTTGTAAACCCACACATCTTCAATTTTAAAATGTTTGTTTATACCCAACATTGATCACTGGTATCGAAGAATTGCAAGATTTTTTATTTATTGTGGCATCAGCACAAACATTTCCCGTTATTTGGGTGAAAGGAAGACCATTAGTGAATTTATTAATTCCGTATAAAAGTTTGTTCCAAAATACCAGTGCTAGCTACATGTTGACCAAAAATTCACAGTTTTGCTCTCGTAATCTTTCTTAGCAATAATTTTTATCGAGAGAAAGAAACCTTTTTTTTCAAATTTTGTTTTACATTTATATGAATATTTTGTTTTACAAAGTCTGCATTTCGTCATCTGATTGCAGGCAAAGGAATGTTTGCAAAAAGGGCTGCAAGTACTAGATCAAAGGCTCGTTTTTCATTTCTTGCTACCCATAATGGGTAGGGGAGGGCGACACTCCTTTTCCTGGTGTGATAACCACTTACCCAAAGCTGAGCTGGTACTCATTCTCCGACCTCGAAAGGGATGGACGGCTGAGTTGGCTGTTAGGTGAGATAGTTCAGTCAAACACTCAGATGGTTGCCCAACGGGGTGTTGACCCAACTCGTCCATGATTAACTTCGGTGATCAGACGGTAACCTTGTTAAACCACTTGGCTACTCACCTTCAGTGAAGGGCTTCATACGCCACCAAAGTTCACGTATCTTTGAGAGAACGCAACAATGAAGAGCAATCGTTTGATTTCCAAAGCTATCTACATCCCATTGGATGTTAATTGTATAATACAATGTACGTTTTTATGAACTACATCATAAAAGGCTCCTCTACAGATACAATTTAATGCATGCATTTTTGTACAAAACGTCAGTTCTGTTGTAGTTACCAGAAGCGGGCAAATTCCTGTATGGGAATTAAAAAGGGTGGCTGGGACATAGCCACAGACAAAAGGGGGCCCTGTTAAAACGTACTGAAGAGTAAAACTACCAGACTGTAGATACTGATCTTCTATCCTAAAATGAAAGATGAAACGTTCCAGATTTACATACAAACGTCGCCATGCATGTAAATGTATTGTGTAAATTTTTTCTTTGATTGAAATCAAAAAATTTACATAAGGCGGACTGCTGTTTTCCTACCAAACGTTGTTATTGCTTAGCAGAAAGCTGTATTTCGTTTAATTAGCCGTGACGGAATTTGAATCTGAACGTCCACATGAAATGTCATATACAAAAGAAACATCTACTTGGATTGTGAGCACTTGTGAACTTGACTTGGCCAAAAGTCCTCAACTTTACTTAGATTTATTTTAATTTGGTTACGTATTCAAAAGCATCACAAACTTTCTCAAGGACGTCACTTTTCCAGGAGGGGGGGGGGTGCCCCAAATCCTTTAAAATTTACTTCCAGTAACGCAGAGAGGGGAAGAAATGTAATCTAATAAGGCTTCAAAATTGTTTTAGCTACTTTTTATGCTTCACTCTTCCTGAGAACCTGAGGCTGATGATACATTTAAAGATCTATTTAAATTTCGTAGCCTTTTTCTACATATATCAATATTTGGCTGTTTTTCTTAGCGCATTTGTGACCCCTAAAAATAGTATCGTTTTTATTTAATGCCCCCGCATAGAGCAAATCTTGTTTATTTTTCGGCCTCGGCATGGATCTTGTTTTTATTTGGGGCTCCTGAAAAGAGTCTTGCTTTTTTTTGGGTCCCTGCAGGAGTCCTGGCGTTTCTTTCATAAAGAGTTGCCAAAATTTGCGCGATAATGAGGTTTCATTCATGGCTTAAGGGCTTGACTGTTTGTTTTAAGCCAAAGTAAAGGACTTGGCCACAAAAGTCTCGCTCCACTCGCAGTCGCAGGGACTACTACGCTCACCCAAGGGCTCAGGGTATTTATTATCTCGGTGGCTTATGTTAAATAGCCTTAAATAATGAATGTTGGCTTTTTAGAGAATATCCCCCAATAAAATATTTACCTAAAATTGTTTTTTGGCAGGTTAAAAGTCGTTATCATTATCAAAAATCCTCCCCCCCTTCCCACAAATAATTTTATGAAGGGACTTAAAGTTGACGTGTGACTCCAACCGACAGATTTAATGAAGATTTATTGTAGCCTACGCGTATACCTTAGACTTCTGCGCGCAGGCTAATTTATCGCGGATTAAATTGATATCGATACATTTGATTTGACACAAGTGCAACGTATGAAGCAAGCCTACACAACCAATGTCAATTTAATTTGACTCACATTTAAAGTAGGCCTAAGATTTTTTAGTGTTAATTAGTGAAACTTTGACGCTTTGAATTGCAGGACATTATAATGCATAAAAAATCTAGTTTACGTTTATATATAAATCTAACAATAGATCTACAGGGTGGCTATTTGGACATTTGTACAGTCTGCTGCTATGGAGGAGCTTTGTATTTGCTAAGTTTGTCTTGCACGACTTTGATGTTAGAGGAGTCAACTTAAATTTTGATACCTTGTTTGCCAAAATCTACTGAGTAATCCTGGTGGAAAACAAACATTGATGATCTTCTCAAAGCCATTATGTAGATTTTCAGCAGATTGTACCAGCAAAATCCTCTATTTTTAGCCTCATTGATTATAATACCGCTTTCAAATTGACACAGTTGCCAAATCATATGCATTCAATCTGTTGTATTAACTAATTAAAATGCAGTATTTTTGATAACCAGGATCAGTTTAAGCAGTTTGAATGAGGGATAACTAAGTTATTTTTGTATGGATTTTGCCAGAAAAGATATCAGACTATAAATTGAAGCCTCTCATACTAAATTCAAGCGAGAATAGAATTATGAAGACCAAAACTCCTTCACATCAGACTTGCGAACGTAGCAACATTTTTCAGGCCACCAAATAGTTATTTCGAAAATTCGATGTCAGACGATTCTATTTTTATTGATTTACATACGCTTTAGATGCAATAATTTTTCTAGTGCTCAAGAAGAAGAAATAATCAGCAGCCATAAAGCTCTATTCTAAGACAGGCAAAATTGAATTTGATTGGGTAGATTCTCATGAATCTTGATTTAATTGGTTTCTTGAACATGTTCATGACTGGGGTGAAGTGATCGCAGTTTCCGTCGAAGATCTGTAAAAAAAAGTATGTGTTTTTAGAAGGTATACGTTTTTACCATCGAGATTGGTGTCATTTTGTTTCTGAGTCATTAGATTTTCTGCAAAGCCAAAAAACTTGTAATTTGAAAGTTAACAAGAAAATCTGGGAGGGCTTTATTGTGACAATGTTGGGACTATACAAATGTTTTACATTCATGTCATAAACGTTGACCAAAAGAGGCACAAAAAGAAGAACAGTAAATTGTGTGTTTGAAAAGGAACGGATCATGAACTGTTAAACTGAAAAACCTCCATCTAAGTGACCAGGTGACACGGTAGAAAGCCACTCGGGATAATTTTCCGTTCACTATGGTGGGTATCCCAGTCCGGTGATTGCCAGCTCTATCCAGCTTTCTGTCGAGGAACGGACTTTTGTGCCGGAAAAATATTGAAAAACTCTGAAGTCAACATTTCAATGCCGTTTTCCACTGTGGAATTCGCCAGGACAGTAAATGGCAGGGCACTAGAAACACGGGTGTGTCCTCAAGTAAACTAACAATAAAAATACTTAGTGAGCATACCCTTTCTTTTCCATTTTCTTTGTAAAAATCAAACTTGATTCCATCGTCACTGTGGGCAATTTTGTAAGCTTTGACTCTTTCATAATATTTATCACGGCCTTAAAATAATAATTAAATATAAGTCGTCAACAGAAAAAAAATTGCATATTATCGACGCATACGCATGGACCACCGAGACGTTGGGGGTTTTTTGTTAAAATCACTTTTTCCTTATCTTTGATTGTTCTCTTGTTGGTTTTCCGTGTGCCTATGGAAACACGTATTATTTTCATCTCATGTTTATATGAGAGTTTTATCCCGTCCCGGGTTGCTGCGACGTTTTTACCTCACCTCGGCAAGCGGAAATATCCCACTCACTCGGGACGAAATATCCCACCTTGCTGGGATGTAATTGACAACATTGCGCATGCGGAATAGTCGAAGCAAAGAAACCACAAGACAAGAGGTTGCCAAAATTCATCCCAACCCGTAAACACGGGATAAAATGTTCCCATTCATCTAATTCATCCCATCGTGTGTTTTAGCTGTTGTCTAAGTCATGGGGAATGCTGCCCAGTTTTTGCAATAATATAAAATTTGGCTAATAGTGTTTTGACGAATGGTCCTGTCCGTTTTATGAAAAATGCCCGAAATTATCAAAATTTGCGACACACACGATCCCACTGCCCAGTTTAGATCATTGAACTTTTATAGCAGATTATGATATTTCAGAACTAACGAAATATAATAATAATAAGGACCTCGTCTCTATTTCGGAGCAGTTACTATACCTAAGTGTAGTGGGGAAGTAACACAAGTAAGAATTTTTCAGTTTAGGGAGAAAAGTCGTTCCATATATTTATGACTGTTGCTCAACAGTTTTGTGTTGCATGATAATTATTTTTGTCATGTTGTTATTCTCAAATTAGGAGCATTCCTACAGATGCTCTACATACACATCGGTGAGAGATTTGCCATTTTGGGGATATTCTTTGTGGGGGTATCACCATTTAAAATACTTTATTACATTTATTGAATTTTTGTCACAATTAATAGATGATGATCTTAGGTTGTGTATTTTCTATTTTGGGTCTGTAATAATTAATTTTTAGGTTATGTATTTTCTATTTCTTTTAAATAAGGGGCATGGTTTTCAAAAAAAATTTATGAATTTTGGGTGTGATTTCACATCTTAAAATGATACACACCCGTCATCTGCATATTGAATCTGCCCATGGAAATGATCGTCTGCTGAATTTCTCGAGTCATAGGAATATCAAATCAAGTCTATGTATTCTGCTTTCCCAGAAAAATGCTAAGGTTGAGATACACGATTAGATACTCCATTAAATATGCACATTTGGAATATTTAATAAAAACAAATATATTTTATTTTATTCCCAATGTTTGATGCAACTTCAAGAGATGCCGCTGTGTGTCCACTGATTTTTTATGACATGAAAGTTGCTATCATGAAAATGGCTGATGAATCCGAATCCCACGAAGAAGAAAATAATTTAAGGAGATTATTGTGCATTTGTCGTTGCTTCCCATTTTTCTTTCCTTTTTGTGGCTTGTGAACAAGCCTCTGATTCAGGGTACAGTTTCACCATTCTTCAATGTAACCTCGTTTCTAGATGGAGTTTAGTCAGACAATCAAATTACACTTTTCCTTGAGTTCTTGCTAATTTAATTGGTTGCACAAAACGTTATTTTTGGAGACCGCTTTTGGAGTGCTAAAGTTGACAAGGCCGACTGGGAAATCCAAAATGGCACCGTTGTCCAAAATCAAGTGAGTTGAACATGAAGCTTTAAGCCCCATTTACAGTGGGGGCAGAGAGGGCGCGCCGTTGCCATGGTTAAGAATTGCGAGATAATATGAAAATGAGTTGTCATGGTGAAGGAATGCGAATTATGGACGTAATGAAATAGTCATGTTGAGATAAATTAGAATAAACAGCAACATTTAAATTTGTAATCATTTTGAGGTAATTCAAGTATGCAAGATGACATGTTATATGCAACATGAGATATGGTACATTTAACAAGCATGTATACTTATTTGATTTTTTTTGCATTTGGCATTCCATAGACAAAGCGACCGTTTTTAGGTGACCGTTTTTGGAATTCTAATGTTGACCAGGCCACTATTGCCTGCATGTTAAAAAGTAGATTTACGTCTGTGGCAAGCGAAAATTACCATAATTAGATAAACCCGTCTTTCCAAACAGCTGAATTTTCCTGCAGAGAATTCCATTTTATCTGAGAAAAACCGGGTTTATCTAATTATGGTGTCTTTCGCTTGCCATACCCGTCAAATAGGAAAGAAGCCTAATAGAAAATAAAAGAAAAATATACACAGTTATAAAAAATACCTTGCGTTGCGATGAAAGTAATCTTTTTCTTTTCACCGAGATCAACCTGCAGCCAGCTATTTTCCCCTTCATTCTTTGCACACCAAGCTCCAATTTTCATATTTTCTGAATCATCCATTAAGTACAATCTGGCATTTTCCGGATCAGCTGTCCATCCACTCACTGCGAAAATTTATACTATTTGAAAGCTATTATCTTTTGCGAAATTGTATTATTTGCATTGGTCGGAATAAGAACGTAAAGATGTTATCAGGTAAGAGCTATGATGTGTCCAAAATGTGTCCGAAATGTGTCCGAAAGTGTTTTGTCCGAAGTTATTTGTCAGAAACTTTTCAGTCCGAAAATTTTTGATGTTAATTTAGGTGCCCCTTAGACTGGACCAGTGGCTTTGTGGCTATCGAATTGGATTGATGAACGTCAACAAGAGACTGAGAGCCAACAAAAAGCTACAAATTAAGTGATTTGTATAGCTAACTAAAACATTTTCTTGAAATGAAGCTGAGCTAAACGATTGAGTGCAATGGAAATGTTTGCTGACTTGGCATTTTTCCTGAAACGATGCGAATTTTTCTGTTCAACTTTTCTCGTATGATTACAAGTTTACGTGCCCCTTACGTTAATTAGTTGGAGTCAACATTATTGTTTAGTGGTGCAATTTTGCTTTTTTCATGACCAGTGCCAAAATACATGAATACCATATAGCGTCAATTGTGAAACCGCAAAAGAAAATTTAATTTTCGTTATAGAAATTAAATTTTAAAATTTAAAATCGATTCTAAAATTAAAATTTCTAATTTGCACGAACAATGAACTTACTTTTGAAAGAGGATGAAGCATTGAAAGCTGAATCGGGTATTTTTAACTCTCCGCCATTGAATGATAGTCCCAGTGGACTTGCACATGTTCCTTTAAAGGTAGAAATCAAAAGAAATAAGATATCTGTTCCGTTACATAGGAGGAGAATTGTTTACAACAATGAAATTAGTGCCCAATAAGTGCAAGGCAATATGAAATCAGAAAGGCAAATTTCTTATATGTGAGTGCACTCAGTAAACCGAGACAAACACAGAATGCAGCACTTTCTTGCTTTCCGGTTGTGATTTGATTGGTTGCGTTATCATTAAAAGGTGTGAACTCTACTGTTTAGCGTAACATGTTCGGGTGGAATGTTAGCGTGACATGTTTGAAACAGAAAATCTTCTTTCAAAAACTCTTTCCTTTGTCGTTACATTTATACATGTATTGTAAACAAAGTTAGGGCACCGCTTGTTACACCGAGGAGAGTTGCTATATTTCTCGAGAAGTTCGTCTTTCTCGCCATTTTTGTAGTATTTTTGTACCAAAATTTTAAGGGAAAAGAGGAAATACCATTGTAAGCATAAACCAGAAGACCGTTTTTTCTTCTACCTTATAGGGAAAGTGTAGCACCATGTTTAATGAAACAACAGTCTTTTGAAGCAACTCATACGCCATACTATGCCAAAACATTGTTAAAATGTTTGCAAATTTTACTGCATTATTTTACGGAATTATGCGTTATTTAATAATGTGTATGGGTTTCCACGCAAATAATTAAATACGGGTTAAATGCAATTTAAGCCGAGTTAATGCGGAAGGAAATGATTTGCCAGTTACAAATTTAGAATTTAAAATGTCTCGTCATCAAAACGAGGCTATCAAAAACTCGGTTACAGCAAATCAAAATCTTTGCGAAAAAGGTCCGTTTTGCGCTTCAGAAATGACAATAATTTATATAATAAAAATATTTGTTGTCGTGTTAGCCTTTCATCTGCATGCGTTTTCTGGTAGGAAATTAATTTAAAAGTGCGCATATCGTTAGTGGTAAGTGTTGAGTAGATGACGACATCGTTAAGCCTTTGATGCTTTCGCGTGGGCAAATATCAAAATTGGCAGAGATGGAATTAGCATTATTCAATTCGATAACAGCAAATCAAATTAGCGTATGATAACACGTTTTCACGGTCTTTGGAATATTCAACCATGTTTAAGGTGCAGCTATTCATTAATTAAAAAAACTGTAACTGCCAGGACATACTTTTCTCCATCAACCCTCCCCTCCCTGTCTCTCTAATGAAACTTTATGAGTTATTGATTATTTTAGTTGTTTTGTATTTAATTTCTCGTTGTAGACGGGTTTCAACATGTCTATTGCAAGGGCGCTTTGGCCGGAAATTTGGCTTATTTTGGTATCAAACCCGAAAAAGCTAGTTTGTTTGTCAGGCAAACAAGGGCCGGCTGTTGGATCCACTAGCCCAGTTTTCCTGACTGGTATTAACCTGTTTTGAAAAACAAAGATCCAGGCTTCAATATAACAATTCATATTATCTCTCTCAAGAACAGATTTCACGTCCATCAACGGATTTGCTCTCCATATTCATTTTTAACCGAAATTCAGTGTGTTCTACTGTATGTGCCTGATTGCAAATCCGATCACCGCCAAAATGCAAACCCGATGTGTCCATTTTTTCGGATTGCAAATCCGATCATTGCCAAAATGCAAACCCGATGTGTCTATTTTTTCCGATTGCAAATCCAATCATCGCCGGAATGGAAACCCGATTTGTCCATTCTTTCCGATTGCAAAATGGTGATACTGTATTATTTTGCTTTACACAATCTGTTCCCTGCTTCCAAAATCTGCTCTTATTGTTCTTCAGGAGTAAAAGCAATTCAGCATAGAAAGGATAATTTATTGCACATGCAAATTACATCATAACACTATGTAGTTGTTCATGAATCATAGTGTAGTTAGTTATGAAACACCAAAGAAAGATTTAGACAAAGCAGAAGTCCTTGTTTGCTGTGCAATTTATAATTTGTTTTCTCAAAATAGTATTGCAAAAACGTTTTTCTTTTACAATAACCTTATGTGTTTGTTAAAAAATTATATTACCTGATGGCATGTAGATCACTTTTTCACATTCTTTCAAATTGCATGTTTTTGCGCAATTTGCCTGCATCCATTTGTCGCCATGACATCTATTTTTCGGTAGCTCTTTGCAATGTTTGTCTCTATCTAGACAAAGAACTCCTGCAATAAAAGGAAATCGCATAAAATTATATAGACTAGGTTAGGTACGATATAACATAAAAATTGATTCTATAAGAAGTCTGTAGCAAAAATAAAAGCACCCTGTTAAGTAAATTCAAATAGCACACTGTTAAATAAGTTCAATAAGTTAAAAAATTCCGTTTTACTTCAATATAACCGATTTAGGCTGTAAAATTGGATAAAAATCACAGATTTAGCCGAATTTTATCTTTAGTGATAAAAATCGCCGTCCTCAGTTACAAAAATCACCCGTGCACACTAGGCTAAAACAATTCAAAATTCCATAGATTCCGTCATCACATATGTTTATGAAAATGTTGTATTCACCATGTCCGAATTCCCATCCTTTGTTTCCTTTTTTTGATAATGTAGCACGCATTGGTATTACAGGTACTAAAAAGAAAAATGATAAAGATTGGTTTCAGCTAGGTGACAGTTAACGAAGGAGAAATTTCATTAAATTTGAACTGTTGAATGTGGTACGTAGACTTACTCTAGATGAGTCCCCATGTTTCCTTTAGATCTACAAGAAACGGTTGACCTGTTTATACATTTTGAAAGTAGCCAACCAATTTGAACTATTCGAGATCACGTGATAACAATAGTATGATGTGACTGGTTACCATCAAAATACAAAATAGCGTATACCTGGATCAACTACAACAATTTCCTGGCTGTCTAACAACAGTTTTGCTTTCTGATGAAAGTTTCAATAAAGTTGTTTTGTGAAGAAACAAGAGATACAAAAACCTTGCAAACTCATGAATCTATGTTTTTGAAGAGAGTTAAAAAGGAAATATTTCATTTCAGGCAAAATACACTCAAATTTTATCTTCAGAAAGTAACACGAATAGCAACATCACGATGTAAAGTGAACTGTAAATTGCAAAAAGCAAGAAAAATAGCTAAGCTATTCCCAGAGCCTTACATTATGTTGACCTTTATTGTGATGTGTTAAAATTTCGAAGATTTCAGAGACAGCAAAACTCATGTTTGGCAAAACATATAGACTGAGGTAAGTCTTAAACCCAGTTCAAAAGATATGATTAAAGATAACTTACGTGGTTTTGGCTTTTCAGCAGTTGGTGGTACTGTCGATGGTCTTGGTGTGGCTGAAAGTTATCATTCTAATCAGTATACATACGTAAATTTGTCTAATGAAGAGTTCTAAAGCATGGAGAAAGTAGTGATTTTAATTATTTGTCTGCTTCGTGACATTAGGAGTTTTATTTAACAGTTTTTAAATCACTGAAATTGCCAGTTTATTTCGGTTGTCGGGAGTTCATAAACTACAGACGCACTGAGAAGGAGGGCCGGAGTGTCAAACCGAACGCGTACATATGTTGCTATTTATAGCTTCTTATTGTTTTCATTTTTGTACAAGAAGGGGGTAAAAATACTCAAATTATCACGTCTGTACTTAATGGATACTTTCTTGGTCTGTTTTCTACAAATCAGTTAAAAAAATAGATTCAGGAACTATAAATGATTCGTCTCACTAAATTATTATGAACTTGTGACCCAATGTTGACAGTGTACAGCAACGTTGAACATTGCAAATCTCTTGTTTTGCTGTTAAAACAATTTAAAATGAAGACGAAATATTTCAATAGCATATATCCCTGTCAGCAAATACTTTTATTTGATTAGGTTAGATTTGGTTGGATTTTTTGTTGAGGAAGATAAGTCTGTGTTTCTCAGGCTATCCGCTGAATGGTGAATCAAATTTCAGATTGCTTTCACCCGTTAGTCAACTTTCAAAGTTGAGAAAGGGAGGCAATAAAGAGAGACAAATCTAGACAAACGGCTCAAACGGACACAGGCGTAGAACTGACATTTCACCCCCACCTTTCATTCACCCAGTTTCATATATCTATGGGTAAAGTGAGATTTATCCCTGCAAGACTAACGCGTCTGCCATATAAACAGTAATGATAAGTAGAAATCTCCCTTTGAAATATCTCCCTTTCCTTAGAAAAATTTCCATTAGATCCTTTTGTAGATTACAAAACTTACTTGTGTCAATTTTGCATTCTGGAAGACAGCTTTCCTTGCAAATTATATGCAATCGTTTGTATTTTCCGCAATATCCGATTTTGCTCCATTGTTTACAGAAACCATACTTATCCACACAATCTATCAATACAACAGAAAGCTTGACTGCATGTGTGATAAAATCAAAAACCAAAAATAAGAAACACCCTTCATGATTCCTAAAACCCTGTTTTTTGTCACACATACGTTTTTCAATCTTACGAAACTTCTAGAATGGAGTAAGGACAGATTTTGTAACAAAAATGTTCCAGTGCGATTTACGATTGGAAATAATAGATTTCACACCTTTGAGTGCCATCAATCAAAACAAAATAAGCATAGAGAACAAAAGAATAATAAACCACATTGTTATGTTGAGTAATGAGTACTTTGTTTTACAAAATTATTTCTTTATTCACTAGCTGTCGTTTTTTCTGATTCAATATCATTGTTATTTGGTCAGGGAAACATTTTTTTGCAAAAAGATTCCGGTTTTCAGAAATACAATGTGATTTTCAACCATTTTCAAGAAAATGAACAAATAAACATGCTTATGCGGATGGTTGAACCTTAGGGTATAAAAAAGTTTGTCTCTAAATGATTTTGTTTTCATGTCACAAAAATCTCTTGTTTTATAAAATCTGATCTTCCGATATTTTTACAGAAATATCATTCTTTGATCTTTTAACAGTTAAGGGGCATCCATGAGGTATGTACGCACTGACTTGGAGGAGTACATTTATTGTTATTGCCTGCATTTAGTATTGTTCTTTTGGGTACAAGAGGGAGTGGTAACTTTTAACTCTATAACGAGGCAGTTTTGTAGACGAACAAAGAAACTTATACTTGAAATGATATTATCTCATTTAAAAATCATACCAGATCGTTTCTTGACAGGTGACGTTTTTTCTGGAAAATAGAATAAAATTTTCTGTTATATTGATAGGTATAGATATTTTTTTCTATTATTTTTATTATCATCTATATTATTATTAGTAAATTATTTTATCTTTTTTAATATATGCTTCTGAACCAGAAACTACCGGGCGTCCCAGAAAAAGGCTACACGTTTGCAAAGTTATTATGAAAGAGCTTAAGCTTAATTATTTGTGTTTCTACTTGAATTTCATTAAAGAAGCATTACGTTAGAATTAGATACCTTTGTTGGCAAAATCAACAGAATAATCGCTGAGCTTTGCCTAATGATAATGAAAATTTAGGGTTTCCTAGAAGCCAAATGTTGGTCTTTTCAAGGTATCACTGAAATTGGCTGTTAATAAGGCCCTTAAAATTAATGCTTGGACAGTATCGATCAATTAGTAGCAATACAGAACGATACCTTACAACTAAAATGCTGGTTGAAGGCATTGAGGGGGAAAAAATGCTCATATCTGACTTGGTAAAGAATTGAACTTATGGCTCCAAGACACATTACATTGAATATTTTGATTTTCGAGTAAATCTACTTTCCTTGGTCGTCTCGTATTCAAAATGTGGCATACTGATGTTCACCATATATAAATTCAGCACGAAGTTCACAAAATTAATACAAATTATTATCCGTAATGGCCCAAAGATTTTGACATTCACGGTCATTATCAAAACCTCTGGTTTGGGAGAAGCACAAATTTTGTACTGTCATGTATCATATCTCGGAGATTATTTAATCAATTGTGCCAAGGAAGGTATCAAAATCTAAGTTAGAGAATCTTCCATAATACCCAGGTAGAAGCAATAATATCCCTTTTTATTGGGACACCCAGTAAATTTAGTAAAAATGAAATAAATTATTTAAATTTATATTGACATAGTCACATACAAAAATACGGCATATTCTATGCTGCATAGATTGAAAATAGAATTTGGCATAAATAGGAAACGAAAAATAAAGTATCTTACGTCTTATTTTGCATTTAGTGTTGCAACTCTGCTGGCAAAGATTTTTTACCCAAATATATCTGCAATGTCCAACTTTGGCACGCGATTTGCAAAACGCACTACGATCTTTACATATAGCTGAAAACGAGAGTAATAACAATAATGCGTTCGCAGCATTTTCACTTCATTAACAGGGACAGTTGCCCCCTTTGCCTCCTCTTTTTAGTGGGCATGTACATAGGAGTATGTTATCCTTCCCCTCAGGGAAAAACACACATTATGCAGCAGGCGTTAATGTAAGGAATATTCATCATTCCACAAAAACATCACAAATCGCAGTTTCTAGGCCAAAAAGGGTGTGGCAAAAGGGTGTGGTAATAAGGTTGGCTAGATGCCTTGTAGGCAGAACATAAGTGTTTTACTTTATGATCAGCCACAATGTCAGTAAAAGTTATTGCAAAACTACAACTATCACTAATTATCTATGAATCCTATCTGTTACAGAACTTATTGGCATCAAGCAAGAGAATAGAGTAGAAATCATGTAGAAATAGAGTAGAAATCATGAAATGGACTGCAAGTTAATAATTAAAAGTTATTCTGAAAACATCCAAAGCAATAGTATTTTGAGAATCTCAAACTAAGTAATGAAATAATTCATCACTGCACGAAACTTCATTCATCAATGCACACTTTCAATTCATCACTTCATAAATTGGTCATCATTGCACCTTAAATTATTCCTTTTTATGCAGACAATTTTAGTGAAATGCAACTATATCTCTCACCTGATTTTGTTCCAGCGGCTCTTTTCTTGCAGCGACCACAGCTGCGTGGGCATAACTTTCCCAGTCTAGGTCTCATGCAATAGCCTGATCTGGCCCAAAGTCGACAACTTTGATAATTATCTTTGCAGCTATCTGAGAAAGGAAGGTAATTTTTGATTAACATATCTTGCATTGCGAAACATCGTAACATTAGTTGTCGGATGTCCCAAAAAACTACACGTTTGATAAATTTATGTGGATGAGCGCATAAAATACATTTTGAAAGGAACAGAACATTAAAATCACATGAAGAATTTGAATTGCCTAAACTCAATGCTGATTTATATACGTAAGCACTAAAATTAAAATTTAAATATACCTGCTTTTAAACAATTTTATAGAAATATATATATATGAATATATATATATGGTTGATATTTGAAGCACGGTCTACGCGTAGGCTAGTATATCACATATAGAATCATCTATCGTTAGGAGAGTAGATTTAGCCTTTATGTAATCAAAATATAATTCATCACAGCTTCGAATATATAGTTTCACAACTGTACCACAGTCTAACGTAAAGTTTTGCTACAAGGTTTATGTATGCCATTAACTTCCTCCTGCAATTTGTTTAAGTTTCAGTGGCTAACTCAGTGATTACCAAGCAGATTTGTGTTTAGAGATCCAGAGTCTCCAAATAAAACACAAAAAAAAAATAATTTTTAAAAAAGCAAACCAAAGGTATCATTAATAAGCTGATGCTTTTTCTTAAACGCCTGACAAAAAGAAATACTAAGCAAAGAGCTTCTCCGCAGAGGCAGACGCTTTGCAAACGTGTAGTCACCCAGTATAAATAATAGAACACCATTAGTTGTGCAACTTGCCATTGGTCATTAGCCCATACCCAATGCTTGCACAGGAGGTGCGTATTGTAGTTCTTTTCTTTAGGGAATGCGTTATTTGTTTTCACCAGTTAGTCAAAGAATATGACTATGGTCAAAGGTACTTGAGTTAAAGAAAACAAACAAAAGCTACGATTCAACAAAGAGTTAATCAACAATGATTCAAAGCTCAAAACATACCTTCAAACTTTTGTCCGCATGCTGTTTTGCATGATCCTTTGCAATTTTCTTTCACGTATCTATTTCTATCGCAAAACCCTGCTTTTACCCAAGGAGGGCAACGGCCATTCCTGTCCTTGCAATCTGTAAAAATACTGGCCATTGGTTATGCAAAATTGAAAAAACAGGCTAAATGTAAAATGCTATTTTCAATTTCTGTTTTAACAAAGATTCTTTAAAGGTGCAAATAATAATTAAAATTTTTGTATTGTATAAGGAATCTGATCCAAAAAATGCATATTTCGGAAATATGAGGCAATTTGTTCTATATTTTTATATTCCCTTAAATTTATTGCCAAAAGGAATTTAGATTTAGACACTTTAAAACCATATTCCCTTTTGATTTTTTTTCTTGATCATCAAATTGATTAAAGATAGACTCACTACACGAGTTCTCTTTACTTTTGGTCTTTGATGTTGTTGTTGCGGCTTCAGCCAAGGAAGTTGTCGTTGTTGTTGTTGCTTTAGTGCAGTGGGTATTCTCGGTTGTTGTCGTTGTCGTGTTGCTCTTGGTGTTGCTTTGGCGTAGCGGAGTCCGTCGCTGAAGTCAGTTGTCGTTGTTGTTGCTTTCGTGTAGTGTGTAGTGGAGGAATGTCAGGGAAGGAGTAAACTAACGATTTATATGCCCGATTAACTTAGAGGCCTATTTTCTTGAATAAATGAGGGCCTGTTTGCATGAGGCGGGCTGGCTCGGCTAGGCGGGTTTGCTCAGTTGGGCCAGATCGAAACAAACAATGAACTTATATGTTCTTTTGACTTACGTTTACATGAGAGACTGACTGACTGGGTCAGGCGAGATCCGCCAAAAGAGCAGACGGATCTCGTCTAATTGAGATCTGTGTGAACAATTGATTCTTTTGTTAATCCTGAGTACGTTTACCTGAAAGCCGGGCCAGCTCGGTCAGGCGGGTTAACGCTTGCTTAAACAAACCAAAACCATGTTATTTTAGCGCGCTTTTCATTATTAACATGGCTGCCAGTACACAAAATTTCACTGAATTCTCCAATCGAAGAAAAGAAAACCATTTTAGTGGGCGTCAGAAATGGTAAATATTCTAATGGAGTACCGGGAACATGATTTTGATGGTAACAGACCTGCTATGTCTAAAGGTTAGAAAAGACATGGCAACCATTTTATGAAGATTTGATTTAATTTTATGAAGAATTGTTTGGCCTATAGTATAGATATTTGCTTCGTTTTCTTGCTTCGTTTTGAGAGTAACAAATTTGTCACGGACCTGGATTTGATGTATTTTCTATAAGATCAACAAGCCTTGAAATTGAAGTACAAGGGCTAAGAAACCACATAATTCTACAACTAATGAAACAATCAAACGAGATGTTGAATTGTTTTGTGCCATGTTTAGAATTGTTGATGTAAATGTGAACAATAAATAGACTGAAGAGAAAAAATTCGTTTTTGGCGCGGAAAATCCTCCTCATCTCATTTGTTATATCGATAGCGACGTAATCCCGCCCAACCGCGACAGGTATAATATTCTCATGTAAATGATCTTTTCAGCCAACTCGCCTTGCCGAGCCAGTCCGCCTCATATTAACAGGCCCTTAATCAAGTATTTCCGGGGAAACTCCGATGTTCTTTACTCCTGAAACTTTTGTTAATAATTTGGACTGATTAAGTAAGATAACATTATTAACATTTAGCTTTATAAACGGCACACTGTCCTTTACAGAAGCTAGCTTACTTCAAATGAACGGAACGGAACGAACGAAACGAACGAACAACGAACGAGACGAAATAACTACAAGAACATCGTTTGTTTCACTCGTTTGTTTCGTTTCGTTTTTTTCATTTGAAGTAAGTTAGCCTCTGCGAATGGAAATGACAATGGCATACCATTTTGCTGTTTTCTTGAGTCAAGAACAGAACGTGCTTTTCTCATTTTATGAAAGAATATGTTTGTTGCATTTTCTTTTTTGATGACTGCTTTTGCAAACACTGAAATAAAAAACAAGAAAACTTTAAATGGAAACATTTTTTTTGTGTGTTAAATTATAGCATGTTTCAATGCTGTCAGAAATTTTTTGGTCGTTCATATGAAGTTGTATGGCCTGGCCGAACAGGCTTACCCGCATGGCCGTGATTTCGGAGCAAGGGCACAATCCCTTGAATTTAAAAATAGATTGTGTTTGTTTTGCTCAAGGGCTTTCATTTTCATTTTTAACATTTAAACACAACAACTCTGTCAAAAAGGCTGCTTACTACAAATCCAATATGAAAGCTCTACTAAAGTTGAATTTGAAAAGGGTAAACTTCTAGTTTTCTAAACACGCTATTTGACAAAATTATATATAGCTTACTTGGAGGGTCACAGAAGTACATAACGCTAACTTGCAAAGAATCCAATCCACTGATTGCTTTGTAAGGCTTTCCTTGCACTGTTTGAAGCGCGAGCATTGTACGATAACCAGTGTTAGTAAATGCATCCCATGGAAAATGCATGATTGACCCATAGTCATAAGGACCGGCTCCGGCATCGGTATCATCAACTCTTGTGAATGCATTGCGTACATCTAAAATAAATTGATAGCAGTCTGGTTAAATTAAATTGATAGCAAAAATTACTGGGTGTTAATTGCAAACATTGTGGATTCGAATTTGACAAAATGTTTATTTGATTTATGGATCCCATGTGCAAAACTTGGGCATTTGTTGATCTTGGCTAAATGAATCAGATGATTTACGGATATTGACAAGTAATAACTTATAATACAAAATTGTTAATATAAAATAAAATGAATAAGATAATAATGTAATAAATTGAATTAAAATAAAAAGATTGAAGCCTCATGCAACGATCTAATACAAGATTGATTCTTCTACCACATTTCTAAAATAGACTACAAGTATGAAAAGCTAATGCGAAGGATCTTCAGATTCAATGTCTCTGCTTCTAATTGCAGTTAATAAAACAGACTTCAACTTGGCAATTAATATCTTGGTTGGCAAAATTAGCCGAATACTCGCTAAATTAGGCTCTCTCGATCCCACAGAAGATTGGTAGTTCTTTCTAATGTACTTCTGAGAATGGTTGTTTTTTTTCAAAGAACGTCACAGTGAATATTTTGACAACACTTACATTAACCAATGAATGCCAACACACAAGAATACAAGAATATTTTATAGCAGTTTGAAGATACGGACACTAAGTCAAAAAGAGAAAAAATCTCATTTCTGGCTTCACCACTAAGCAAAAGCTAGGCAATGCACGACGAAGGATTTTTATAGAATTTTTATCCAACAGAAGATTCCCGTGTAACGTTTCCAGAAGTTACTTCTTGAAAGAGATTTTCACAAGTTCAGTATTGCAATTTCTTTCTTTTGCAAAGTTTTCTTACTTGCATCAATATTTTGCCAATAAATGCTTATGTAATCATTGCGATCCATTCTATTGTGTGGATGCCAAAGCCCAACCACGTGACCTATTGCATGTGACACCACGTGACGCTGTTCGCAACCATAGCCAATGGAGATCAAACTTTGACCATCAATTTTTCCTTGACTTGCCCAGCAACTGTAAGTAAAAGCACGTTAATTTTTCCATGAAACATTTGGATATAATTTAGGCAGCCCTATTTTCTTCGTTTTACAGAAGGGTTCGGGCTGCCATTCTTCAGAAAATTATACCGAAACAAGGGAATTATCAGAAAATTATACCGAAACGTCTTTGTCAGGGCGACACCAAAAGGGATGCGGGGTTGCTGCCATGAATCATTTTTAAGGAAAATCTATTTTTGAATATGGTACCCAGAATAGATCAGGTGGTAACCCCCTGAAAATTTTTGCGACCACGCCTTTTAGATTAGCTAAAACGGCAATACATTTTGCTCCGCATTACGTATTGTTCTTCCATGACAGTCGGTCTCGCATTGAAAATACGAATATAAGGAAGACAAAGAAAAGATGAAATCGACTTTACGAAAGTCCTTGCTTCAATATTTAAAGAAATATCTTATGGTCATTACTGAAGTAACTGTGAAATTATGGCTTATTTAATTTCCCACTTTTCCATATTTGTAATTATTATACTTGTAAATGGGTTGCACCTCACAACTTTTAAAAATTGTCAGCAAAGCTAAGCAAAGTTAATCCAAAATATCTAAGAATAAAGGCTTGCCCAAACATCTTAACGACCATGCCCAAACTTGTCACTACATATTGGCAATTGTAACCCCCTCCAGAAAAATATGTCTAGACGTGAGTGATTTTTCCTTGATGTTTGTCTGTATAGTCATAGTCAATAGAAAAAGATAGAATTGACTATGGTTTAGTTCGTTCATAAATCTTTACGGCACAATGTTAGATGTTAGATTGAAATGTTCAAATAGACAAAACATAAAATAACGTCTTTATGGCATGCTTAAATTTTTAGGTCATCCATGGCCGTAAACAAACAAATGAGCATTAGTCACCAGAAGGTGTATCGCCAGAGTGGGTACGAATAATGGAACCCCCTCCCCCCCCCGGTCGAGGATCGCTAGCCCAAATGTATAGAGATAAAGATGTGAGATTGTTTGGAATGTGAGATTGTCACGTACACACCTGCTTCCTCTGAAAAAAAGTAGATGATCTTTTTCCGTTGTTCTTTTTTTGAATTTGATACATGTCATCAGCTTCCATTCTGTCATTGCTGCTTTGATTGCTGTTATTGCTTTCGGCATATTCTCTGCAATTTGATTTTTTTTTACCGTTAGTATAATTTTCTAAGGAAGCGTCAAATTTTAAATCTAAGTTCGATCTCTTTGAATTCTTACCTATGAAAAGAAATCCAATTTTGTTCTTGTGAATTTTATCACAAAATTTCCTTTTTTCAGTTCAGCAATTTGCCCAATTGTCTTTCGATTTTTACTTAAGAAGGCCACTTGACGGTTCTAACAAAAGTATTTTTTAATGTTTTAAGACTTAAACTCTTTGAAAATTAAATTCTTTGAAATATGTTTTAAAAACAATCATTTTTTGCATATTGATCATGAACGAAACATACATTGACGTAAATTTTAAATCAAGTAAATTGTTCATACTTTCATACCACAAAGAAACGCTAGAGGAGATACACGTCCCGAATGAGGTACACTTCCCGGGCACCCATTGGGCAAGGAGACAGTTGTTTCACCCCCCCCCCCTCTTCCTGTCAAATATTGGATTTTTGTATTGTTTATTTGGCCTATTAGGAGGGTAATGAATGTTCAAAAGTCCTGTTGCCCCAAGAAAATGTTTCTTTACGACGGCTCCTTTTCAAATCAGCCAACAGCAAGGACAATATTTTATACCCAACCCAACATTAATGAATTTTTGCTAAAAATTGTACTCGTGTTTAGAGAATCCATCCATGTCGACAACGCATACTCGTGCACATATAGTAGCGTGTACCCCCCAAGTTGGGACTTACGTATTGGTTCTTCATAGTATCGACTAGAAAATTTGCAGAACATTGTCAAGAAATAGCTTCAGCTCTATGTTTACGTGGAAAAATTGGCAAGTTTGTAAGCTCTTGTGGCTGTGTAATCTGTTTAATTTCTGGAATGTGGATGTTTAAAAATATCGTGTCTTGCCGAGATATGAACATGGAGACAAAACTTTTAGTTGGTTGAAATTGATTATTTCTTCTTCCTAAATTAAAATAAAATTATTTTAAAATTCCTGAATACTTAAAAGGTTCCTGAAAGGTGGGCCAAACCCAGTTATATTTCGCCGCGCAAACTTTTCAGTTATATTATGTTGGCTACTTGGGGGCTGCGGGATCAAAATAATATTTTTGGAGGGTGGGGGGCAAACACTTAGACTTTTTGACAAGGAAAAATGTTTCCAACATGCTTAGAGAGCATTCAAGCGTTGTATTTTTATGTCAAAGTGCTGTAATGAAAAAGTAAATTGTCAGACAAAGGACTGTAATTAAGGTTTTCTTCAAGATTTGGAATTTGTAAAAAAAAACGGCAACATTAAATTTGCGACAAAAATACAAGCGAGATTTTTTAATGTTTTTAAACTAAAAGTTTTGCCTAATTTTTAATGTATTCAGAAAATATCTAAGGCCAGAAAAGTCTATGCTATCGTGGCCAGTGCAGTATGTGGAATACTATAAATTTATTCAAGAAGGAAATACCAAGCTGAAACTCACTGAGGCTGCAGTCAATTTTGTATGGAATGGTTGCATCTGGCCAGTGAAAAACATGCTTAGTTGCTCCTTTCTTGTAGCCACTCATATCTGACCCCTCTCGCCATGCTTTGGTCTGTTCTGGTGTCAACAATGTGTCACCCATCGCTAAGTCGCAAGATCTGGCCGGACTTTCCAGAGGATCTGCAAAAGAGCAATTTTAGTTTGATTAGCTCTATTTAAGCCAAGAAGAGAACGTTAGTTGAAGTAAACGTCTTGATGAATGCATTTATTATAACTGTGAAATCTTATGCTACCCTCACCCAAGAAGGAAGTACATACATACATACATACATACATACATAAAATATTTGTTGAGGCAGGTCAGGTTTGGGTCAACCCGAGGGCTAGTGTGGACCTGCCGTAAAATGAAATAAAGCCTAATTACAATTTTTTATCGATTTCTAAGAAAAAATGAAAAAGTGTTTTCAAGCCTTTAGAAATATTTCTAACATGAGTCCATAAATGTTGTAGCCACCCAGCCTTCCTGAAATTGGACTGCACTTAGTTTTTGTCCACGTGATTTTAGTTTTCTTTTAAAATTTTCGTAAGTCTTCATTTCTTTCATATCTGGTGGAATCACGCCCCAAACTGTTGTGCCCCTGAATCGAATGGTAAGGCGACCACATCCAGCTCTAGGTCTTATTTGGCTGAAGTTTGGTATGAAGTTTGGTATGAGTGGGGTATGAGTTCACAAGTCGATGCACAGAAGGTACGCAGGAAGAGAACTGCGTAGGAGGAGGAGTTGTGCAGGAGGACAACTGCCCAGATCCTGCGCAGCTCGCAGTTCACACATTTTCTTCGCAGTTCTACTCACTCAACAAACGGGCGAGACTTGGTCTACTTACTGTCGGCTATTGAACCTAAACAAAGTTTTCTGGTGAAGCAATTCCTTTGCTAGCCTGAAATTTCTCATTGCTAATTTTGACTGGCATGAAATTTCTTCGAATATCTGCTATTTTTGCACAAGGCAGCGTTTTAGATTATTTAAACATTGTTTAAATAAGCACTAAGAAAAATAACTTTTTTTTTAAATAGAATCAAGAATTTTTAAATAATTGTGTCTGTTTGAATTCATTTCTTGGTAAAACAGTTAGCAAATGACTTTTTTGCACATATGAGCATGCCTCATGTGCATCTAAAATCTAAACCCAACATGTTTGTTGATGTGGACAGTTAAAGTTCGAATTTGCAAACAAATTTTTTCAGTGAAAGGCTACTATCCAGAGGTAGCACCAGAGGGGTGGTAGGGTACGACATCCCCACGGCAGGAAAAAGTGTAGCCTCTGTCGGGGAATTTTTTCAAGAAAGACACCTAAAAATAGCTATTTTTGCTGTAAATATTTAATGAACTAGCTCCCTCGTCGGGCACATCCCTGTGAAACCCCTGCAATTCCGCGAAGTTTCTGATTCCTAGTCGATCATGGTCCGTCCTTAGTTCCTTGGTTCCTGATCATTGTCTGTCCTTAGTTCCTGGTCCGTCTGCTACGGCATTAGTTTTAGTTGGAGGCAATACATACATATCTGAAAATGAAACTGTAAATAAATGGGATTTTATTACTGAAATATGAATGCAAAAACTGGATGCAGGACAGCAACAATGACAGAAAGATTACGTATAATACCTTTTGCTCCAAATGGATACGATATTTGAATTCCATGAGGCACAGATGCCATCGAAAATTCTGTTGCCAGTACCAAGCACGTTACAATGGATGGTATGGCCTTCAAAAATGCCATCATAATCTAAAACAAATTGTCAAGTCAAATTTTTAAAACTATGTTACCAAATTGGAATACTAAAATGTTTTTCAATTGTTGAGAAATCGACAACATCAAACTAGTGACGTTTTCTAAAAAGGGGTGGGGGCTTTGTATCTCTATTGGAATTTCTGATCATTGTAATACTTGCGCTTCCTTCTCCCTGATACAATTTGTTTATGGGTATCATTGATATAGAAAATTAGAAATCATACAACGAAACATAGAAATTTATCGGTTGTCATGGTTTTTCTCTTCAGCCTATCCAATGCACAGTATCACAATTTCTTATCTGATTGTCAATTTTTATTAGAAAAAGTAAATTTGAGCTTAATTTTTCATTAAACAGAGCAAAATTTTCAATAGAAATTCCAGTCTTTTTAGCAAAATAAAGACTCTTCGCCTTTTACACGAAGAGTTAATAGAAAATATGATGGTTTTTCAATCCGCCAATAAGTTCAAACCATTTTCTTCAATAGGTTTATTTAAATTTTTCTATTAAAATTAAGAGCAAGATACTTGCCATGAAACGATTCGTTTCATGGCAACATAACATACCCTTATGCTTATACTCAAGCCTTTTGTCAGTATCTCGTGGGCCACAAATACATTTTTACTTTTCACGGCCATGAAATTTTTATTGAAAATTTGGCATAGCCACAATTTATTTGTGCAATTTATTAAAAATCCTCCTCCTACATGTTATAGATACATTATTACCGCATCCTAACTAACTTTAAAATGAATACAACCGTTTCTGTCTCAACGAAAATTCTGACACAAACAAACTATCTCCCTTCGCAGCAGGATGTCGCTTGAAACCCGTGAGGCCACAAATTTAAAATTGTGATCAAAACGACGTCCGAAAGGCAAACGTAGAATTGGAATATCATCCAGTCATCTGCGATCACGTTTACCTGTCCAAAACTTGATATGAAAATTTAGCTAATTGAAACAGCCTGCTTGCTCCAATATCAACTTAGGAGTAGCAGAGGAAGCTTTTGTAACAGTAGTGAAATTGACACGCTGGTTTCAAAGTGAGAACATTGTTTGTTTTCATTTTCCAGGTGAGAAATTTTCACTTTGTTCTCGACGGATAATCGCTTTGAAACCAATGCTCAATTTCGCTATTGTAAACCTTTTCAAATTGTAAACCAATGTTTAATTTCGCTATTGTTACCTTTTCAAATGGTAAACCAATGTTCAATTTTGCTATTGTTACCTTTTCAAATTGTAAACCAATGTTCAATTTTGCTATTGTAAACCTTTTCAAATGGTAAACCAATGTTTAATTTTGCTATTGTAAACCTTTTCAAATGGTAAACCAATGTTCAATTTTGCTATTGTAAACCTTTTCAAATTGTAAACCAATGTTCAATTTTGCTATTGTAAACCTTTTAAAATTGTAAACCAATGTTCAATTTTGCTTTGTAAACCTTTTCAAATTGTAAACCAATGTTCAATTGTGCTATTGTAAACCTTTTCAAATTGTAAATTCCAAAGTAGCCCATCAAAAAAGCGTGTTGTTTTAGTGACAAAACATTTACTGGAAATAAACGATGTTTCTTGATATTGATTTCAAAGCTGACGAATTAGGATGATTTCATTTCCAAATTTTAGACAGATAAACGTGCTTGTAGATGGCTGAATGATATTCCAGACTCTAAGTTTGCCCTGTGGACGTTTTTTATGCACAATTTGAGATTCATAATCTCACGGATTTAGTGCTACAGCCCTGCAAACAAATATAATATTTTAGGTCACCAAATAAAGGGATTCATTGTTAATTGTTCATTGAAATATAATCTTAATTTATTTACTTTAATTAAATAAAATGATGATGAACTTTCTATTTACAGATAACCTTAAAACCAAAACCTTTGCCAGTGAAAATAACTGCATTAAAATTGTGAACGTCACGAATTTGAACTTAGCCACCATAAAAATGAAATTAAAGGCAACAGAGACAAAAATTTGGATTTTATATTTGCTAAATGTTAGGCTGACTGGCAAGAATTAAAGGGCAACGACATATACTTATACTGTCCAAATATATTGTCTTCACCAAGTAGCTTAATCTATTGCAAAAGTATAGGGCTTGAAAGTAGATAAAAACTAACGTGCGTAAACAAGGTCATATTAACAATACTAACTTATTTGCAGCCTACGCCACATATCATAACCTTACTCCGTTATTGAATGTGGCCCAGGCGGGACTGTTTGCCCAGGAGGAGGGGGCAGTACGATCTAACGTGGATAGGGGGGGGCATGTCCGAGAGAGTCTTTAGCTGACCAAAAAATATATAGTTATATATAGTTATAGTTATAGTTATAGTTATAGTTATAG
>JAYJMH010001511.1:0-29359 GCA_036873815.1 Phacellophora camtschatica
ATGTAGACTCACTACATAGGTTCCCTGTACTTTCGCTCTTTGTTGTTGTTGTTGTCGCTCGTCAGCGGAGGAATATCGGGCGGAGGAGCGAACTAACGATTTTTGTAGTGAGTCTAACATGTATGTGCGGAGTATTATTGTCTATTATGTTATTTTCTATCATATTCAAAATATTGCACCTTGTAAAATAATTTTATCGTCGAAAAGGAGCAACATTGATCTACAATAATGTTCATAAAAAGGTTTCATACGCCTTCGATGTATTTTGGTATCTGGCTTCTCCAGCTTCTCTCGTTGCCCACGCTTCTCCGCAGCAGCATTTTAATTTTTTAATTTTATTTTACCCCCTTTAGATTTTACCCTTGATAGAAATTTTCAAAGAATATTTTTTCGCGTATACACTTTAACTAGTACACATCACAGATCAGTGATACACATAGCACCAAATTTCATGAAAATTGTAGGCTCGTTCTGAAAAGAAGAAAAACGGGGGAATCCTTCGCAGGAGAAAAGACGCTGTGGAGGAGCGTGCTCGTTGCCCCTGTTTGTTTTGTCATTTATTGCATTTCCAATTTCTAATTAAATTACAGAAATCCCATTGTTTTCGAGATTCCGCAAAAATTTTCTCGTGATTTAATTTGAGCGAACTTTTTTGATTTTTCTCATTTGAACTTTTGTTTTGTTGTTCTCGAGGCTCTGGAACCCAGAGGGTAGCAAAAAAGCTGAATGCGTTTTACTTTTGAGTGAAGTCGCTTTTCCACCAGCTATTAGCCAATGAGACTCTCTAAAAATGTCATGCACGAGGAATTTTCCGCTTTATTTCGCAATTACAATCAAAACATGGTGTTTTAGCGGTGTTTTGTTTGGTTTTTTTGAACCTCCAGAGATTCGACTTAATATCAACGTTAGATTCTACTTTTTCGTTTCAGCCAATCAAGAACTTACAAGTATTTTTCAAATAAAACATTTCTGGGAGCGAGGTTGAGTTCTTTTGTTCTCAGCCTCTTTTTTCGAAAGTTTCTCAAAGTTGCTGCCCAGGAGACGGCACGTGGTAATCACATTCCACTAAGCCATTGTGATGCATTGCGAAACGTTCTCTCTTGGGACCGGGGTATAAAAGGGCTTTCGCGCGAATTTTGAAGCTCATAGTTATGTTATGTTAGGCCAAGCAGCGAAGTCCAACAAGACCTAAGAGAAGACCTCCAGGTGTGAACTAAAGTGCAGATTGACTCCAAAGGTATATTCTTCCTTATCAAATGACAAACTTGCTGGTTTTTCTTGCGCTTTTGGCGATAAGGGTAGCTTAGGAATTTGTTTTTTCTTGGCGCTGGCTTTTTGTCAGGCCTACCTCGCATGATAAGCTGCTTTGAACTGGGCCTACGCGCAGTTTTGAAGGTTGTATATATTTTGGACTTGTTAAAGTCTCCGTTCTTTTATTGGTAAGGTCGGACCTAACCAGGATAGGCAGTTCGGCGGGATTTAAGGCAGGCACGAGGGGAGACTTTAGAGATGCAAGTGCTAAATATATGCTGCTCCCCTTTCACATTTATTCGCATGAGCGAATTTTCCCAAACAAGAATGTTGACTTAGTCTAATGTAACAAAATCAGCAAGCTTTGTTGTTGGCATGAGAAGAAATCAATCTTTTGAGTCAGTCTGTATGTTTTACTTCCTAGCTTGTACCAGCTCGCTTCAGGTAGAAACTTCTCTTTTGTTCATCGTTTGGAATTTAAAGGCAATGGTTGTTTGCAATTTTTGGCAATCATCCGTTGTCAATAAATTTCCAATCGAGAGAATGTAGAAAATTCTCTTATCGAAATAGCCGTTGGTGGATGTAAAGATCATAGGAGAACGGCATGTCAGGTCGAGAATCGGCTCGAGTCACATGGAAACTTCCTTATAACTTACTAATTTGAAATTTAAAGCTGAAAAGTTCTTCTTTAAATTTCAACTAGTAAACGTTAGGGAACTTTCTTGTTGATATAGCCACTCGGCATTTCAGGTGGCACTATCTACTCCGACACGAGCATCGTGGCAATTGGCTGGAGGAAGTTGAGACAAGGCTCGCCTCACAGGAGACTTTCCTTCGACTTTTTAAATTCGAAACTTAAAAGGACAGAATTATCTGTTTCTTTTTTAAATTTCAAATTATTTGGAGTGTGGAGGGAATTTTCCTACCGAGATAGCTACTCGGCTGCAGATGCAGATATGGGTAAGGTGTAAAGGTAGGTTCTTGGAAGGTACATTCAGATTTTTAGCTAAATTGTAAAAATTTACATTCCCACGTTCTTTTGTACTATGTGCAGACATACGATTTCTTGACGTTCTGAAATTTTTGTAACATGACGTATTGTTGTAATAGTTAAAAAGGTTTTGTAACATAACGTTTTCTAAAAATGCAATAAAAATTTTTCGTTTCTGTATTACAATGTTTTGAAAAATATACACATGTTAACTGTAGATTTTTGCATTTTTGTAAAAAGTTTAAATTTTTGTAAAATGTTGCTTTGTAAATATGACCAGATGACAACAGGGTTTTTAGCTACACGAAACAATCTAAATTTAAAAAAAATATTTTTGCGCAGTAAATTTACGCAAATGAGCATCAAATAATTTATTATCTTTTGTAACACAAATTTTGAAAATATACGTAGATGCCTACTGTACATCTCAACGAATATACTGTATGTATTTCGATCTTTTTGTGAAAGTATTTTGTAAGTATGCATGCATACATGACTACTGGGTATTATTTTATTTTTGTAATATTTTGTAATACATGAGGGTACTTCAGGAATATTTATGATATCAAACCGTAATATTTTACCGGGTGTCCCAAAATAACCTTACACCGGTTTTGCAAATATTATGCAAAAACGTGAATATGAAACTTTTCGTAGACACATCTATTAAACAGCCAGATAACATACGAGTAATTTGTGACTTCGATTATTAAAAACGCAAATATAACAGCTGTGATATCGTCATCCATATTTTAAAGTTTTTTTTTCAATGAAAACAACGTATTTTCCTATTGAAGCGTTTCACGCTCCAAGATGAAAAAGTGTCATCGATTTCAAGTCGGTCAATTTTCTTCCTCTCAAATCTAGTAAACAAAAGACTAGAAAAAAGGAAAGTTAAACAAAGGTAACATGTTTTTAGAATTTCCCTAAAAATCCTAAAAACAAACAAAGCAAACTTTAAATTCTTTATTTTCAGAGAAAAAATGTATCTTTGATTCCTTTATTCTTTTATGTCTTATTGAATGAACAGGAACAATTCTTGCTTCTTGCCGACTCGAAACTCATGACACTTTTATTATAAGGCTTAAAATGCCCCAATTGAAAAGCCAGTTGTTTTTGCTGCAAAGAACTTTTGGACATAAATGGATATATCATTGCCGCCACATTTGCGTTTTTAATAATCGAGGTCACAAATTATTCGTATGTTATCATGCTGTTTAATAGATGTGTTTACGAAAAGTCTCATATCCACGTTTTTGCATAGTATTTGCAAAACCCGTGTAAGGTTTTTTTGGGACACCCGGTATATTAGCAAAGACTCAAACAAACTAAGCCTGATCCCAAATGAAGGCAATGGCAACATAATTAGTCCTGGAAGTGAGCATGGTGCTTGGAGGAGTGGAACAAATACAACCGATCTGCATTGCACCCCGGATGTCTGCGTATAATGGTGAAAGAAACTTTTGAAATATCTGTAATCTTTGCGATCCGGTTTATTTTTTACGAAAGACTTGTGAAATCTGTGCAGGTACGATAGCATATTTATTAGACTTGCCTCAAGTCTATTTCTTTTTAATACAAATTGACAACTGAGAATATGTTTTAAATCCAACAACAAACGGAGTTCCTTCAGTTCCTTTTCTTGGATTAAGAAAGAAATAGACTTGGAGCAAGTCTATATATTTGCTGGCAGGATGGGATGTCCTCGTTACAAAACAATGGCTTAATCAGACTTGTATGCTGCTTCTTTTTACCATACCTTTCTTTTCGTCTCCATTGGAATAATTGCCTTCACAGCAGCCTGAGGACTCGTGTTCATATCATTTCATGACTGGAATTAGTGACGTTCCTTGCTTCTTGAACTTACTGTGGAAAGTCAATTTGCACATTGAAGTCACCAATTACAAGAATGTACTTATCTAGCAAAGTTATTAGAAATAAAACATATGATGAGCATCAGATCAGTAGATAATTTTTTGTATATGAATATGCACACGTTGTCATCGAATATTTAGCCATTTTTTGCAACAAATATTTTGTTAACGTTTAGATTATTACTATGGGTACTTTGTTATTTTGTAACAGCTCATTGTGAATTCATTGATAATTTATTAAAGAATCAATAATTTTTGCAAGAAATTGTGTACAAGATGGCTTTATCAACTGCAGAATTTCGGCGTCTTTTGGAATACTTAGAACCATTTCAGAGATACCTCAAGAGGGACAATGACCAGGGGCGGATTGAGAAGGATGCGGAGGGAGCTCGAGCACCCATCAAATTTCCAGAAATGCTGTGAAAAGTGGGCAAAACGTATTGTCTCAATGCCCCTCCGCCCCCCTCCAGCACTCCTCGTTCGAATATCTGGATCCGCTCCTGATGACATATTCCCATATTTAATGAAAGATTGAAGATTAAAATGACAAATTATCGTGCGCAATATGGAACATATTTTTACAGTTCTATTTTTGGTTTTCATTTGGTTTGGAACCAGTTCTAGAAAACAACGTAATTTGGCGCAAACATTTGTTTTATTTTGGCCGATCAGTTAATCAATGTACTTTGTGTGATGACATCATGACACATCATATAAATAATAAGTAATGTTTATCTAAAAATATATCTGAGCATAAGTCATTCATTTCAAGTACTTTCGAGCAGAAAAAATATTGTTTTATCCGCAAAACGCTCGCGAATGGTCGTATCCAAAGTCTGTGACGTAATTATGATTTTAAGCAATAAATTGCTAAAATTTTACTTGAAAACATCGAAACTCGAAATCGACAGCTCAAGAGCTGTGGAGAGAGCACAATTAACATGAAAAGTTCATGGGACCATTTTTCTCGACAATCCGATACTGAGAAATGGTAAGGTTATAGCCTTGTTTCTTAACCAAAAATTAAATTTCTGAAAATTAGGCAAGTCAGGCCCAATATCTTAAAAATACAATAATTATGGCCACTGTGGTAGATCTAATGCTGCAGGTTTTAATGAGTTTTAACATGGTTTCAATTATTCAGGTTGTAAATTTTCCCGTAAAATAAAAGCAAAAACGTTACTGAAGAAAGTGCAGGATTGTTTCTAAATAAAAATACGACAAATTTCCAGCAAAATCATTTTCAATATGCATTATACAAAAGAGCAAATAAGATATTTTTACATTATTAAGTTATTAATATGCCATTGGCTATTTCCCACCCTCTTAATCAGTGCAATGCAAATACTCTGATGAGAAAATCTCTAATTTACAGAATATCAAAGTATAAAGTTATAAGCTGTTAAGTTATAATATGAAGTATGAAGTTATAATATGAAAATGGATTTTATACTTTAATCAAAATGAAGAAAATCACAATTTTCAGCCGTTCAATGGCAAGCACCTCCATATTATTATTAAACACTTTAGTATTCTTCCCCTTCTGCTTCTGCCGCTTCTTCGTTGTCCTCGCTCGACACACCGACTTCTTCGTAATCTTTTTCTAAAACCGCAAGGTCTTCTCTAGCCTCGTTAAATTCCCCCTCTTCCATGCCCTCGCCAACATACCAATGCACAAATGCTCTTTTCCTATACATAAGGTCAAACTTGTGATCGAGGCGACTCCAAAGCGAGGCCATGGCGGTAGTATTGCTGAGCATGCACACGGATCGGTTTGTTTTGCTCATATCTCCACCTAAGTCAGAAGTGCAAAAAAATATAATGATCAAAACTGGAAGTAACAGTAAACAATGGCTTTGTTTGTTTTGATTTATGCTTGAGAGAATTCGCTTTGTCTTCAATGGCTAATCGCTTTGAAATTAACGTGTCAATTTTACTATTGTTATAAAATTTGCTCTTTTTCTCAAATATTAAAATTTTTCTAAAAATTTGTACTAAAATGGTTTCTAAAGACATTGGACAATGTATTGCCCAATTTTGATGCACGCGATTTGTATCCTTTGCTAGTAACATGTGCGCTTATGCAAAAAAAATTGACCAGCTTTTCGAAAAACATTTTTCTTCCCTTCCATCAAAATCGTTTATGACTGAGGAATCACATAACAGATTTAGATACCTTTAAAATTTGATTTAAATTGATAACCAAGATATGAATCAATCAACGTTAACCGTTTTATTACACACCGGTAGAAAGATCTGAAACATTCAAAAAAATGTTTATCTTAATAACAAAAATAAATAAAATTATTAAAAGAAATATTTAGATTTTAACCGAGTTTAAAAATTTGATTACCTGGAACGGTAGTTGCTGGTTTATGATTAATACCAACTTTGAAGCCAGTAGGACACCAGTCCACGAATTGAATAGTGTGAAGAGCTCTGATCCTAGCTATGGCGGCGTTAACGTCCCCGGGAACGACATCTCCTCTGTAAAGCAGGCAGCATGCCATGTATTTACCAAGGCGAGGGTCACATTTGACCATCTGGTTTGCAGGCTCAAAAACTGCGGTTGTAATTTCACCGGTGTGAAGCTGTTCGTGATATGCCTTCTCGGCTGATATGATTGGTGAAAAACTCGCCAATGGGAAATGGATTCTTGGATATGGTACCAAGTTCGTTTGAAATTCATTCAAATCAACATTCAATTCACCTGGAAAATTAAACCCAAACAAAAGCTGATTGATATTTATGATAATTTGTTTTACCCCGTTTATCAAAATATTTGACAAACATTGGGCAAGTTACAGATATGAACAAGTAAGCTTTGCTTAAAATAAAAAATTATCCAGAATTTTTTTCCAACCTTTGAACGAAATTTTTTAAAGCAACGCCCTGTACTTTCTAATTTATCACTAGGTAGGTGCAGAGAATCAAAGTAAGGTATTATCAGTTAGCGAGTTACTTGAGGAACTGGTCATCAAATATGACGACGGAAGAGGAGAAGAAATTGGGGAAGGGGGGGTTTTGAAATTCTTAGAAGGAGATCGAGGTCTGGAAAAAAATTTAGCTAAAGAAAACTGCAACTGACAATGGGGGTGTTTTCGGTTCCTAAAAACTCTGAAACTTGAAACACCTTTTATCTCTTAACCCTTTCACTCCCGGATCTATTTCCAATCAAATAGAAAATCCTATTCAAACTATATAATTTTGCAGGGGGTAGCACATTGAAACATCATTGAAAATGATATGAAATTCTGTCCACATTTACCTCCTGGAAATATGATGTTTTACTTTGTTTAGGAATGGGTCATATGGTTCTTCCCGGGGTAAAAGGGTTATCTATATAGTCAACTATATAAAGAGAATGACAATTATATTGTGAAGATGCTTGTTAGCATCATTTCTTCACGCTCATCACTACAACATAAAGGAAAAATTGTCGATAAACTTAAGCATAAATATAACTTTAAAACGTTACTAACCATCAAACCGTAATGAAGCTGTAATAGATGACACAACTTGACTTATGAGTCTGTTTAAATTGGAATATGATGGTCGCTCTATGTTCAAGTTCTTCCTGCAAATGTCATAAATGGCCTCGTTGTCAACCATGAAAGCACAATCCGAGTGGTCAAAAGTAAAATGTGTTGTCAGCACAGAGTTGTAAGGCTCAACGACTGCAGTAGATACCTGAGGTGCTGGGTATATGGAGAACTGCAGTTTACTCTTCTTGCCAAAATCGACTGACAAGCGCTCCATAAGGCGAGCAGTTAGGCCAGATCCAGTTCCTCCCCCAAAGGAATGAAAAATGATAAAACCTTGAATACCTTCACAAACATCAGCCTGTAAAAATGGATATTAAAAAATCAAAATATTCTAGCATATATATATATGTACAGTAAAAAAAAGCCAGAACAACAAAAACTCAACGTTATGAACTCTACCATATTTCCTTTCCTATTTGAATGGTTTAAAACTTCAATTCATCATTTCGTTGTAGTAATAAAACTTAAATATCTGATTTTGGATTTCAGTTTCGGTAAATGATGGAATTTCAAATGACAACTTTCAAATAATTTGCAAACCATATAAGAGCAAAAGTCGAGCACCATTTCAACGCTCCAAGACAAAAAACGGAAAAATACTGTACTTGCTAAAACATACGAATGAGCTCAATCGAAAAAGAGTAACTGACTAGAAACTGCTCAAAAGTCAATCAATCTGGCCTCCTTTCGGTAAATCAACTCCTTTCGGTTGTCTTTCTGGAAGCAATGACTGGAGCCTTTAAAACAGCTGTCAACAATCAGCCTCGTGCCTTAGGAAATCGAAAAAAAGTACCCTTATGGTATCTACTTTATTCCAACAATCTGTTTCCCAAGGCCTCAGTCAGCAAAGTTCTGGGGATGTGGTTGATATTCAAAGCCTTCATTTGCTCAAACAAAAGAATCTAATATCACGTCAACATTCGACTGACTCGCAGGAGATTCGAAAAACAAAGCACTCCTGGAAACGAGGTTGGTCGAAAACAACATACTCACTCCGTGAAATACCATGCAGTGAAGCAAACCCTTCCTTTATTTTCCCCATTTTGTTGTGTTTCAGGAAGATAAGATAATAAAAAAGTAAAAGTAATACCACTCACAAGTTTCCTGACACGATCAAGAACCTGATCGACAACCTGTCGGCCAACGGTGTAGTGTCCACGTGCAAAGTTATTGGCAGCATCTTCCTTGCCTGTGATCATTTGGTCTGGGTGGAAAAGCTCCTTGTACGTTCCGGTGCGTACTTCGTCTGTAAGAAAAACACATCGTCGTAAAAACCCATAAAAGACAGAAAGTTAAATATTTGTAACTGAAAAACCTATTTGTATCCAGAGATATTTAAAAAAGATACATCTTGCGATGGGCACTTAACGTAACGTTCACGGGCTATCTCCAGATATTTGACAAATAACAATTGTACATTTCGTTCTTAAAAAGATTTTTGAAATGTGCATTAATAAGAAAGAATATTATTTGTCATACAACTGAGGATAGCCCGTGCGCGTTAAATCGCTATGACCTAGTGCTGTCCACTGACCAATATTCAATCACACTTCTTGAGATTCGAAAAAACAAAAAAACTCGTTCTGATGGGATTCAAATGATGAAAATCCAGTTTCAAAATAACAGAATAAATTAACGAGATCCCGCAAAACATTTGCAAAAATTGGAGAAATTTTGTCTTTGAAACATCTCCTTGAGAACGAGGTTATCAGCTAACATCCTGAGAACGAGGTTTGTAGCTAACATCTTGGTTTGCAACAAAAGCAACGACTTCAATGAATGCTAAAAATACAAATGCCATGGTGCAAAGGAAACATTTGACTCCGGATAGCTACTAAATCATAGAGGCGATTTTAGAGGTATTTAGAGAGGACACATCATCTCTAAATATATGACAAATAACAAGTGTATGTTTCGTTCTTAAAATATTATTTGAAATGTATTTTAAAAACAAATACTATTTGTCATATATCTGGGGATAGCCCGCGAATGATAAGTTGTTATGACCTCGCGCCCATGTTTTACTCAAAAGCACAACAACTTTACATTACTTTGAATTGTTACAAAATCTTGATTATCAACTTTTGGCCTTGTGCTAACAACAAGTGCTATACCCAATACACACACCATTAGATGCCTAACCGCGAATATATCGTTGTGCAAATGTAGACTTACCAATAACAGTGGGCTCAAGGTCGACGTAAACTGCCCTTGGAACGCGTCTACCGGTCTCCATTTCAGCGAAAAATGTCGTGTGCGAATCGTTGACATCTTCCAGCCGTTCTGGACTGATAATACCGCTGGGGTCTATTCCATGTTCAAGGCAGTACAATTCCCAGCATGCATTGCCCATCTGGCATCCTGCCTGACCAACGTGGAGTGATATACATTCTCTCTAAAAATGTAAATGAAACAAAAATAAAACACTCTCGTTGATAAACATTATTAAGAAAGCTGGCATGCAAACCTCCAATCTTAGACAGTTCAAGTAAAACCTGGTATGAAAACTAATTCAAAACCCCAAGTCGCCAATCAACTGGTGCAAGCTTGTGGTTAAAGGAATATCGGGAAAACCAAGTTTGATGCAATTGGGACGAGAGAAGAGAGAAGTGGAAAAATCTACCCCAGAAGGCAATCTTTTCCAGAGGGCAATGTGTGAAAGGAGGCAATCTGCCCCAGAGCCTCAGCCTAAGGACTTTAGAATTTTACTTAATGATGTTTAACATTTTCTTTTAAAGAAAACTGGGGCCGATAATACGAATAAGGGGTGGCCAAAACAACTTTTATAATTTCATTTTTGCTGGAAGTTGATGTTGGAAGCTTCAACTTGATACTTTGTTTGTCAAAATCTACAAAGTAATTCCTGAGAAATACTAAAAGAAAGCCAACGTTAATAGTTTTCTCAAAGCCATAATGTGGTATGTTCAGCAGGTTGGAGCAGCAAAAGCCTCTTGGTTTCACAGAATTATCAAAAATAGTTTTTGGGCTGCTCGATACATTTAATATTTTGGTGCTATCGCACAAAACGCACAATCAAAATTTGTGAGAAATTTAGAAATTTATATTCTCAATTCATAAACAATTTTTAAATACCGTAATTTTCATTAGGAAGGCTTGATAAATAAAATTAAGGGCGTTGTCATTTTGTCCCATTGCCTGCCCCCCATGCACGTAGTCATTGCACAACCTGTTTCACAAGGCCTCAATCAGCCAGATGAGGCCCTAGGGGACCCCTGCAAATTTGGTTAATACATGGCCAGATTATGTTAATTTATGCCAGTTAATTTATGTAAAAATGACAACAACAATGAAAGGGAAGGTAACAAAGAAATGTAAAATGGGAAACGCATAGTTGCTGTGAAATTTGACTTGTTTGTTGCACGGGAGAATTAAAATGGATTGGAAAGATTGAGGCTTTTTGGCGTGTGTATAAATGGCAACAATACTCTTTTATTGTTCTTCCAACTGGTTACGGAAAGTATGCTGTTTTCCATCTTGGCTTTTACAACAGCAGCGGGGATAAAAGCAGATTGTTCTTACGTTGAACAAAGTACACTCCCGTGTCAAAAGACCTAAAAAATGTTAGAACGGTTGAAAAATGGCGGCGGCTTCCCTGCCCATCCACGAAAAACAAGAAATCTGTATCGACCAATGAAATTGCGGGAAGGGGTCGAGGTTACTTAGGGCTTCGTCGTGCAGCATAAACGAAGTTCTGGGGACGAGGTTGGTCATTGCATGTATTCATAATTATGAAATTAAAGTTTCATGTTAAACACATAAAAACGTCCGCGTCCATTCATATTTTGTATGAATCTTTAATGTGAATCTCAAGGCTGCTACATTGAAAGCCTCTTGAGGAACCAGTTTTAAATTTGAATAGCGCGAATCTTGTCTACAGAACGTATTGACCAGTGTTGCTGACGACATAAATATTATTTATTTTTGCTAATGGCAAGGAAAATAGAAAGTGTCTATGAGGTAAATCGCTTTTGATTAAAAATAATACAAAAAACACTCTCCGTCGCGCGTCCAGTATCTTATTTTGTCGCGTTTTGCTTCAATTATTGCAACATCAGCCTCAAGTTAGATATTTTTTCTTTGATGTGCATACAATCATAAACATTTCTTCCTGAAAAGTGGGAAAATATAGCGGATTATAATTTGGCGTGGCTGCATTTTGTTAACTAAACTGCAAGAAATATGCGGGAAAATGCCTCTGCCTTCTGCGAGGGAGCGTGCCAGGAACAGTCATACTGCAAAGTTTGATAACTTGATCTTAAAAATCAAAAGTACCCCCAGAAAATTTTCCTAATCAGCAAAATAATCACAAAAGAACCAACATTTTTGAGTACCAGCCAGGTTCTTATTTGAAATTGGGATTTTGACACCCCTAACCGATACCAAACTCTGAAAATTAAGAACCTTGAATTTACGGACCTATACTCTTATATAGGAGCCCCTCTTATATATGAACCCCATGGGAATGATAATAATGCAATTCAATAAAAAAAAACGTGGCATGATGTAAATAGTCTCTTCGTTTGGCTGGATGCAACGGCCGAGAAACAGACTGGCTCCAATCCTCCGCAGCATGTATTTCCTCCGCAGATACATTTTTTCTTTGACGAAACAGACTTGAAGAAAGTCTACTAAAACCAAGCTTTACAAAATAGATAACATCTTGGTCGATTTTCATTGCTGTTAACTCCCATCGAAGTAAGCTGACCAAAACAACAACAGAGCGACTTCCTATAACTGGCAACAACAAGGTGACCACGGATGAACAAAACAGGTGTCTTTCATCAGTTGGAAACTGTTTGAAAACCATGATCACCTATTCGATGGAGTTCAAATCCAAATAAAGCTGGTAGGAATAGATGATTTCAGCTTCTCGGTTTTCTTTGCGAATTTGTTTTCAGAGATTACCACAAATTCACCACTTGTCTTAAGGTGCAAAATGCATTTTTAATCTACTATCTTATCAAGTAAAACTCAATGAAAAATTGAAGTAGCTTGTAAAAAGATTTCGGAAATGCATTAAATCTTCTTCTTTTATTAAAATACAGACTGTTTTAAGGCAGGAGTTCTACTGGAAAGAATTCCATCGACGCGACGACAGGCATGGTACATTTTAGGCCAATATAAAACGGTTTTACCTGCTTTAACGGCAACGAGTTCTTGAATATTGCAAGATAAATTGGATATCTCCATTCATTTTGATGTTAAAATTGAATTTGCTAACAAAATTTATGTTTCAACATTAATCTATTTCAAATTCGTTAAATATCTGACCTTCAAAGCCTACAGTTTCTAAAAAATTTCTGCAGGTAGACTGAAAGATTAATTAGCACGGTAAACAAACTGGGCGCTTAATTGCGAAAGTTTAGGGCATAATAATGCTAGCTTAAAGAAGATGTCAACAAAATTTCCAACAAAAAGAAAATCAAAAGATTACCAAAAAGATACCACATAGGCACTCTTCTCTGCGGTGCTAACATGTCTTCTTCTGGATATTTTGAACACGCTGAGAGTGATTGCAGCAAGTAGCAGAACACGCATTGTTAATTAAAACACAAGCTGATGAAATATAAAGTGGTACTCACCATTTTGATATTATCTGTTTCAAATTCCTTCTAAATGCAGCAGTGCCAATCTGATGCGTGCTTTGAATTATGGATTATACAAGCTTGCAATCTTCGAGTTTAAATGTGTGACACGGTGCGAGCAACGGTGCGGCCAATGTCAGCCAGGTATAGAAGCCTTGCAAATGAAGCGCCGATGATATCACGTCTATGCGAGCACCAGCAGCTTTTAACTGGTCCACTATTCTCCAAAGTGTGTCTAATGGAAAGCAGCTGACCAATCGTAGCAACGTTCTTTAGTTAACACCTGTGCGAAAATACTATTCATTAATAATAAATTTTGAGGACAAATTAAAGAAGAGTTTCATGCAAAACTGCAGGAAAAGCAAAAAGAACACAGACAGCAAGTGCGATTAAATGAACCCGTATTCGGTATACTTACCAAGGCAGTTCACAACTTTCGCAGCTTGGTATTAAATCACCTGTATACATTGCAAAACGATTTTACACCTAACAGCTACCAAATGTAGTCTTATGACGTCAAATCAAATACTTTACAAACTATTATACGCATGCGTCCCAAGCGAATCAATGGTGATTGGTCGCGTTTCTACTGTTTTAAGACAATTATCTATTGTTTCTATTGTTTACTGTTTCTATTGTCTCTATTATCTATTTAAGACAACTGTTTCAAGTATACAAAGAAGATTCTGAAGAATTCTTGTTTTTGTTACGGCTGTATTACTCATAAATCCAAAACCATTCAGTAGCATCGCTCAAAAATCAAAAGTTACAGTCAGGGTTTATCCTTGTTTAAAGTTACAGTCAGGGTTTATCCTTGTTACCAAATTATCTGGTTATCAATATAATTTATCCCTGGTTATTCTTGGTTATCAAAAATCAAGGTTTTTCCCTGTTTACAGGAACTCAACATTTAACAGTCTACTCCCTGGGGAGGGCGTACAAGTCCCAAGGTCGGTCGAACGGGAGTGTGCCGCTGAGATTTTATAAACCCACCCATCTTTAATACTCAAATTTTCATGTATACCCAACATTAATGTCCTGTCCAGGTTTGATCATTACGGCGGCCTTTTCTTCGCTGATTTTGATCAAGTACTCCGCGGTAAAAAAAGGGGAGAAATATCCACTTTACAAATATTTTTTATCGATTAAACTGCCGCCGAAAAATTTAATTTTGCGGAGTCTTGGACTGCTTAATCCGCAAAGACTTCGGAGTTCATACTTCGGAGTCTTTGCGGAGTATCGAACTAATCTCCCACCGCATCCCCCAGCGGAACACATGTTCATATTGTCAACAATTGACAAGAATAAGGCATTGTCCTGTATTGTTATTTTACGCCTAATTGTATGCATCCGCTCGTCAATTCTTATCAATAGACTTTAAGGGATAAGAATGAAGTAAAATTGTTTTTAAATTGGAAATGGAAATAGGATGTGGGATGTGATAAAAAGCAAATAGGATGTGATAAAAAGCAAAAAGGAAATTGGAAATGGGATGTGATAAAAAGCAAAAAGTGCAAGGATTTGACGAAACTTTGAAACAGTGGTTGAACCCAGCTGTCCTAAATGAAGAAATGCTGAAAAAGAATGTTTTTGTCCACTAATTAGTCAAGCGCATATGTTTAAAGACAGTTACAAAAAATGTTCTCAAACAAATAATTTTGCCTGGTTTCAAAGAGCACCGTGTCACCCCAAAAGAACGAAGCGCCGTTTTATAAGTCGTGCCGTGCCGCGCCAAACCAGAAAAAAATTGGTTCGGCAAGAATTCGACTCAGATTCGCCTCCGTTTTAGAAGGCAAAAATGTTTGTCGCGCCGCGCCGTGCCGAACCATATTTGCGCATATCAGTGAAAATAAGTCGAAGAAAATCGCGGACAAAAGAAGTATGTTGAAAGCACTCATGATGAATTAACACCAGAATCAACATCTGAGTTGTCGCTTTCGTGTGTAAACATGATCCTTGACCAACCAATTCGGGCGTTTTCTTTCCTTTCTCGGACAATTTCCTAGAAGCTACCTTCCCTCTCTTTCACAATAGCGTTCTTGCATTTTCAGGATCTTCATCTTCATTTTCGTATATTGCATAAATTTTTCTTTTTATGAACGAAAAATTCGGTGAAATGGTGTATGTTATTTCGTGATCAGCCATTTTCAACTATTTTTAAATATGGCTATACGCAAGCGTTACAATGGTTCGGCACGGCACCGCGCGATTGTTGGTTTTATAAGTCGTTCTGGGTCGACCCAGACAAGAGACCCTTGGCTTATGGTTCGACTCTGCCGCGCCGTGCCGAACCAGATACAAAATTGGCTTTATAAGAGTCGCGCCGTGCCGTATCAACCAAAATTCACTCGGTTCAGCGTGGCATGGCATGATTTATAAAACGGCTCTAAGTTACCCCCAAGGGTCAGTTTAAGATCACGAAAGAATGATTCATAAACACACGTTTAATAAAATTAATTATGTAGAACTTATGATGAATAACTTTTGTGAGGTGTTTAATATAAATGTTATGGCTTTTCTAAAAATGTATCTGCAATTTTACGATTTTGTTGAATCGACCAATATTTTACGATTTCTCCCCTGGGTTTTCCTATTTTCCCTACAAGCCAAAACTTCCTACTGTTTTCAAGTTCAGTCTGAGCCTTTGTTACTTTCAAACATACAAAAGCCAATTATTTAAAGAGAGTAGTAAAGGGGGGGGGGGGGGGGTCAGGATCACAAAACACGAGAATAAAAATTTTCAATTTCACTTCTGACAGTTGCTTCACATTTCATGGAAAAAAATTAGTCCAATCATGATTCATGTTGCTCATTGAGAACACTCTGAAATACTGTTCCTCAAATGCTTAAGAAGAAACTAGTTCTTTGTGTCCAGTTATTATCTGCGTTTTTAGCAAAAGAGAAGCGTTTTAAGTGTTTAATTCTTATTTTGTTGTTTAATTTCATTTCCATAGTAAAATTTATCAAAGCGAGGGACACTTTACTGCCTTAAAAAAGCCAAAGTCACTATGAAAAAGTGTACGAGATTTTTCATAACAAAAGGATTTTTTGAGATTCTTTATAAAACTAAAGGATTGCTGTGAAATCATTTATGAGATTATATGTATTGATGTCCCTCAGGTTAAGGCTATAACCTGTTTAGAAATTTTAAGATAATTTTGTTACGTAGGCCTACTTAAATTCTAAACTAATAAAAATATTTTCTATCAAGATTCTTCAGGCCTATTAGAAATAATAAAATTTCTAATTTTTAATATTGCATAAAAAATATAGCAAAATGATTTAGTGGGATGTTATATGCCAATTATTGATTTAGAAAATGAGCTTCTAATTATGTCTTACTATAGGAATTTTTATAAGAAAAATGTATTATTTCATGTGGTACATTATTGCATAATTTTGTAACGAGAGATAATGAATTGATTTTAGAATAATGATTAAACTTCTGCATGGCCTACATCTCATCATTTATCAGTATTGTTTTTCGCTACTAAATTTGTTTGTTTCGTTTAGAGCGCCTCCATACAGTCCACTTAGCTTTGCTCCTTATGGATGGAACAAAACATAATAAAACAGAGAAGAAGACCGTACATGTAACTTTATATTTATCTTGTTTACAATTGCATAAACCTGTTTAATTAAAATCCCTTTTATGAAATTATCACATGTAATGAATCTGATATCAAGTTATATCAAGGGTAGGGTTACTTCAAACGTCGAACCTTTTTCAAGTCAAAACTCAATGCACGATTTCAATACGGAATGCGTCGGGGAACTCAGACGCTGTAACAACTGCGCAATAACAGAATAAATTTTGCAGTGGTAAAAACTAGAACAAAACAAAACATAAGACAAAACAAAACATTAGACAAAACAAAACATTAGACAAAATAGGCCAAAAAAGAATATCATAACAATACCATTGATATTAATTCAATCCATGATAAATCCATGTTAACTGTATCGTTTTAAGCTATGCTTCACGTCCAAGTCCCACTCGATCAAAGTTTACGATACTCTGTTAAATGGTGTTGCAATTGACTAGGTAGTCGTAGTCAAATGAATTAAATCCAAGTTTAGCTTACGGTTTGAATCAAAAATTAATTTTGGACGCGTTTGTAATCAACTGAATTTTACTATACACAAATGCGACATTTCAAGTAAGTCTTCAAAGTTTCCATAATCTTACACAATTCTCATTTTCAAGAAAAAACTCGCATTTTCAGCATCGATCATATTTTTAAGCATCAATCGCATTTTTAAAACACGCAAACACAATCATAAAAACCCTGTAATTTCAAATTCATCACGACAGTTTTACGTATGTCCTTGATCACTTGAAAAACGTAGATGAACTGGAAAATTTGATATTTCAACATGACACGATAAAGTTTTACCTGCAGTTGTTGATGCCAAATAATTTCTCATTACTTCAGGTTTTTATCTATACCAAGTCGTTCACCCACAAGCGATGCAGATAACTACAAACGATCGAAGGCAAAATTTAAAAAATTTAATTACAACAATTCTTCAACGAAAATAACTCTTTTAACAACCGTAATTAAAAAGAAATAATTTATATTTGTGGTTGTTAATCATCGATAGTTTAAAGTTGTTGTTATCATTATCTACTCAATATGTTGCCATTTGATTCATGTCAGTTTTAAATATTTTTACATTTAATCTAGAAAAAATCAGAGAAAAATCTTTTTATCTTCTGCTTTGATTAACTAGAAAGCAATAACATTTTTATTCGCCCGTATGACTCTCATCTTCCTTTTCATTTTAAAGTCCCAATTTGCAAGCTAAAAAATTTGTACATAACACCAAGAAAAGTCTTCAACAACAGTTCCATTCTCCTTAAATCTACCCTTACATCTATCCTTACACTCTCAACACTCTAAATCCCAAAACAAGTGCTAGCTTCTTTTGATAATTGCAATACCGTTACACTGATAAACAAGCCTGTAAAAATACTTCAAGAAGCAAAACAAGAGAAACATATAATCACGTATTGTCCATTCACTTGAATAAAAAAGGAAAAGCATCGTAATCAATCTGTTGGCTGATCACTAATTAAACTCCAAATACGAAAATTGATAGCTGGTGACTTCGGATGCAATCGTTTTATTGGTTGCTGGTTAAGTGGGTTTCGTAAACCAAAACGGGTGTCTCATTATTTCATATTAGCCGTGTTATGCTCTTGAGCAGAGAAGTGAACTATATTTGATAAGACAGCGATGCATCTTTCTCATATTTACTTGATCTTGAGTGTTTTCATGGAGATATTATAACGAATAGAATTTACCTTCATACACCGCATGAAAACGCAACCCGTTTAACAGCAACTGTGTTTTTATCAGGGTAAAGGACAGTGCAAAATATATTTTACAACAGGGCCAGTGCAAGCCAAAAAAATAAATATTGGGTACCCCCGATAAGCGCACATTACAGGGTGTAAAGAGTAATAAACTAGTTTTACGTTTTACCTGTTAAGAAATGAAATTAATTGTCCATATTTAAAAAATGGGAAGAAAGCTCACATAAAAGAGCACACTGGAGAGTACATAAAGATAACAGATAAAATAAATTGAAATAGCAACTTACTCAGTTTCTAGGTTCTGCTCCTTCAAACCACCAAAAAGCATATTTTGTTTTTCTATTATTTTCCGCAACAAACAGGAAAAATAACTTTTCGTATGCAAATCATTTTAAATTTTATTTGTAAAGAAACAAGATCAAACTCCAATTAGGTTCTCAGTTTCCATTGATAAATAAACTCTTTTAAAAATATATTTAATTTTTTTGACATTCATAAAATGAAGGTTTAAAAGAAGCAAGACAATATTTATCATTAACTTTAACCATTTCACGCCCGGATTTATTTCTGCCAAACAGATAATTCCTATGCAAGTTTTATTTTTCAGGGGGTAAATTATAAGTTAAACGCACGTTGAAATATCTTAAATTAAATTCTTCCCGTATTACCTCCTGAAAATAGTAAGTTTTACGTTGTTTGTCGGTGGGTCGAGCGGGTGAAAGGGTCAAAACAAAAATATTCACTATTTCCTATCTTACAAATTTGCTATCTTTTATCACCATTACTGTTCGATAATGTATCGATGTAAAATAAAGTCCATGACCATAAAACACCAATAGTGCAATACACAGACGTAAGCATCAATGGTATGAACGGCAGTTTAGAATCGAGTCCAGTAACAGTATGTATGACATTGCAGTAAATGTACAATGGTAAGAGTCCCCAGATATATACAGCCTCGATCTTGTTTACGAAAGGTAATCCAAACGACCAAGTAGAGTTGCTGATGAAAGAATAATAGATGAAAATATTTTATATTTTTCAATCAATATGTATATATCAAATATAATTGTTTAGATAATATAATAACATTGACATCAAAATACGAAATACCATATTTCATCATTTATTTCAAAGACATTAATACGTATATATTAAAATATAATTGTTTAGGTATTATAATGATATTGACATCAAAATACAAAATATCGTATTTCATCATATATGTCAAAGAATAAAGTTTCACAAATGCATATACCTGTTCAGCTTTGCAAGTGCCATGCACGAGAATATTGAGTAGGCCAAAAAAAGAGTTAACTTCAAAGGCGTTTCTAACAAATAGGAAATAAATGAGAAATCTTTAGTAAAAGGTATAGTTGTACAATTATAATTAACTAGAAGGAAAATAACAGCACATATAGGTATGTGATAAAAAACATTGTCTAGAGTGGTGATGGAAATTCAACAACGATTGTGATGATAAAAAACAGAAAAATTGAATGCGTGTTATACAGACTGTTTGAACCAGGAATATGAGAAAAATATATAATTTCTATGTATAATTCGTAATTTAGAAAATTTGAAATGCGACTTTTCGGCCCTGTCGCCTTTAACAAGCAGAAGCAGCAGCATAAACAACTAAATTTAGAATATATAATGTACAGGGATGTAAATATGAAAGTGGTGAGATGTGAATGCAAAAAACGTAAATGTAAAAAGAGAATAAATATCAAAATCACTAAATTCTACATCATGATATGTCAAGATGAATGAAAATGGCTGAATAAAGTTGTGAAAAATATTAATATAACCACACAAAAACACTCAGTAGTAATGTTATTTAAGGTCAAAATTTTCGATGTCCTTCGGTGGTCTATTTTCATCATCTCATTGAAAAAGCTACCCAGCAGTAGCCTACGCGTAGCCTCAAACTGTTTCCTCCGTCAGAAGTGAAAATCCCAAAGTATAATAAAAAAATAACCGTGTCGTAATGTTACATACCGAACGACTGGTACAAGAGTGGAAACAATGCATAATGCCCAGCGATGCTAAGCAGCAAAAACGAGCGGCAACTTTCTTTTGATTGTACCACGAGCGTACTGGAATTAAAAGTAGAACATTTGTAAACAAAGGAATCAAGCGCAAAAGAATTCTTGACAAATTCGAATAAGATGTGATTTCGCTGCTAAAAAAATTGTAAGTGGTGATTTTGATATTGGAGAATATTTTTGTTTAAATACGAGTAAAAGTCCAAGAAATCGAAATATGTTCTTACTGAATAAGGTTTCATTATCCAGGATGTCTATCTAAAAAGTCTGCATGACTTTTATAAAATGCAGTTGAACCTGTCCAACACGAACTCACTCAACTCAAATTCCCAGTTAACTTGACCAGATTTGTCCCAAAAAAATGTGGCCACGTTTGCAAAGTTACTACGGAGGAGCTATAGCTATGATAATTTTGTTTTGGCTTGATGTTGATACAATAGGCTTTAACGTAAAGTTTGAGACTTTGTTTGCCAAAATATACTAAGTAATCCCTGAGCTATTCTAGGGGAAAGTCAGCGTTTATAGCCATTTCAAAGCCATAATTTAGTATTTTAAACAGATAGCAGCAGCAGAAATCCTCTATTTTTGGTCTCATCAAGATCATAACTCAATTATTACTGAGTAGAATTTGGCAAACAAGATATCAAACTTTAGGTTAGAGCATCATACATCAGCATGAGCAAAAAAAGGTTTATCAAAATTAAAGCTCCTTCACAGCAGCTTTGCAAACGTGGGGACTTTCTCATATTTTCTCATATTTTTATAATTCCCCTGGAGAGTTCAAAATAGCTGGGTTCAAATGCATGTCTGCTTAAAACTATTGCAAGCTGTGCACAGAACATGTCGTATACAAAGTGACTGAAAACTTATGCAGAAAATCTATTAAGAATTATAGTTCTCAAAATATTTTAAAATACATGATTTCACATTTGAACAATGATCAACAAGTAAAGTATTAAAGCTGATCAACCCATAAAATGTTTTTTTTAAATTGTTTGGCTTTTGAAGAAATAAAAGTATATTTTTCGAAAGTTTTTCAAGCAGCCGGTTGCATGAAAAGGAAATACTAAAATATTCAAAAATTAATCTCGCAAACATTCCTATAACATGTTGTAACAAAACTCGTGCGTACGAATGATTAGCATTAACTCACGTTCGCGACGCAGCGCAGCAAGAATTTGTATAAATATATCCGTAAAATATTGAGTCAGGAAAAGTTGCAAAACAAACTCAGGAAACAACTTGCCAAATCAAAGCTTGTCTTTCATTTTAAATTGAAAAATATTTACAGTTTATTATTACTATACGTCCGAAGAAAAGTAAAGCATTTTTCATTCTTAACACTGGTATGGATAAGTGTGCAAACAAAAGGCATATTTTTTTAGGCCGGGTACATTATAATTATCTGATACAGTACGCCCCTCGTACACACCCGCTATCAAGAAACAGCAAATTAAGAATCCAAGGCTCTAAGTCTTTAGGAGAGCAATAGAAGAACAACAGAATGATTTGGTAAACAACGAGGCTAAAGTCAAATATCCAGTTTCTCAACAGCGGGGGTCTACTGTAATGTACAAACGAGCGTGAACTTTGGCAATGCGCCTAAATAGGTTACACACAATTTTTATAATCTGCACTGAGCAAAAATGTTTCGTACTCACCACATTGGAATAATTATGATTATAATGGCTTTTTCGTGAACATGGTATCCAAATAAGAAGGAGCAGTAGGCACAAAGAATCAAACAGCGAATAAAACCATTTGGCCCGCGTGGCTTGTACCATATTCGAAAAAGAGCTGGCTGCAACAAAAAAGATTTTTATAAAATAAGTTACATATATTAGTAGTTGAGTAATATGGCAAATATGAGGTGTTTATGGAAAATTTAAAAGTTAAATATGAAAGTAGATGGTTTAAGAACAAGTGTATTTGGAATGCAATCAAGTATACAGGATTATGAAACTCTGGTATACATTGATTCAAAATCCTTAATTAGAGCAGTTGTCTCCAACAACAGATTTCTAATCCATCTGATAATTAAAATCTCAATAATTCGAACCTTTTACAGCCTGTTATCATAGAACTACCGGGTGAACCAAAAACAGGTCCACCGTTTGCTGGGCTATTCTGCAAATTCTGTTTTGCTACTGGATCGTAAAATAACGTACAATGATGCCAGAAAGATTAATTTAGATTTAGAGACATGACGAAACCTTCTGCAACGATTCTAAGCCACCCAAATGACAATGATAAAAACAATGCAATTCTTTAAAAATCTCGAAATTGAATTGATTATTAGGGGTGTAACTAGGATTTTGAGAGGGCAGGGGTTCCTCCTCCGTGGTTTATTAATATGCCCTTGCAAAATCTCCAAAATTCCTCCAAAATCAGGGCAAAAGCAGGGCAGGGGTCATGACCTACCTAGTTGCGCCTCTGAATATTCGCCAATTCGAATAAACGTTTTGATCATCGTCAGCGTTTAAATGTTTAAATTAACGGATGTTTAATGTATAACAAATAAGAAAACTCCCTTTTTTTTTAAACATGGTAATCAACAACGAAGTGAAGCGAAAATAATTTCACTTTACATAGAAGACGATCCACACTGAATGAATACTAAACATTGTTGTTTACAAAAAATAAACTGCTATAGCAGCATTGAGTGCGGCTCTTCGTCGACACTAACCAGTTTTGATTGCAAAATAACAACCGCACATTGTAAACTAATTTTTATTTAACTGAACGCAGATACAGGTACTGGTAAACATTAAAACGCACCTGGAAATGATAGAAGAATGCTATTTTCTGTAGAATTGAATGTCAACTAGTCAAGATTTAGGTGTAAGAACACGCTAGAAATTGAGTTATAAGAAAATACAGGCTTTTTTGGCAAAAATATTACAAATTATATTTATAAATTGATTAAAAAAGCTTATTTAAATTATGAAATCTTTTCTAATAAAGGATATCTTTTAATTTCAAATTAGTGGTTAGACTTACGAAATTCCTTGTTTCCTGCGTTGCTGTTATAATTTGACGTCACTCCGGTCAACAAGTTTTATTTACAGGAGTGACGTCAGCAAATCAAAGAACGCAGGGAACGAAGGATTCGTGTAACAAGCCTAATTGATGAAAAGCAACCCCAAAGAACTTAACAAACTACGAAAATGGTCTTTGCTAAAGCAATAATTAATGAAATAAAACTCTTAGTACACCAACCACCATTTAAAGCAAAATGTTTAGAAATTGGCATCAAATTGATTGAAACTATACTTATGCCAACAATTCTATATGGATGTGAAAACTGTCAGCATCACTCAAAAACAACTTAAAAAATTCGAAAACATGCAGAAAGATACTTTAACCATCATCAATTCACTTCCAATTTCCACTCCATATCAAGGTATGATATATGAGTGCGGCCTGACACCCATGGTCTACCAAATGAAGGAGAAAATACTAATATATTTTCATAAAATACTAAACATGGAAGATACAAGACTAACAAAACAAGTATATAAAGAACAAAAAAGACTAAAACATGTTAAACTGTTGGCATTATGAAATTAAAGAAAGACATATACCAATTCCACATAGCATTATTAGAAAAGCAAATCAATAAACTATCAAATAAAGAGTGGAAAATAAAATAAAATAAAATAAAATAAAATAAAATAAAATAAAATAAATAAAATAAAATAAAATAAATAAAATAAAATAAAATAAAATAAAATAAAATAAAATAAAATAAAATAAAATAAAATAAAAAGTCAGAATGCAAGATATTAATTTAAGTAGGGAAAAAGTAGCCTGTGTTCCCCAGTGGAAAGTGAAAGTCTGCACGCAGGCTGGGAAAAAGCAGCAGAAACAATGATAATAACTGAATTTCTTTGTGCCTAAAAAACTGAATTTCTTTATTGTGAGGCTCAAAAATCAAAAATCAGATAAAAAATATAATGCAAACTAAATTCACAATCCTGCACTTATATTCACAATCCTATTAGTTAAGTTATAAATGAGAACGCTGATTGATACGCAGAATTATAATTCACGTTCATAAATTCGCCATTGTTAGTCTTTCAATATTCCTAACTAGCAATTTATTATCCACTTGGATGCAACAATAGCACAATAATTTTTTATCATAAACTTCTTGTAAAAATTTCAAAAAATGTCACCTGCAATTTTAGATGTGCGAAAGAGTTTTCAAACACGAAACTTAAATATTAAGCAACGTAAATATTGTCAAAGGCAAGAGACCAAATTTTCTGAAATTTTATTAGGCAAAATAATTTTACTATTATTAATCAATTTGAAAAGTCCAATTAGGCCATACAAAAATGAATTTAAAAATTAAATGAATTATGAATTAAAAATGAATTTAAAAATTAAACACACGACTAACTAACGAACAGATGCTTGATTCCAATGGCAAAGGTAACTAAATTTGTTTCTTTTCTTTCTGGAAGTGCAACTTTATTTCTTGGTTTTAAAAATTATAGCATTTATGCTAAAAATATGAAGCATGTAACAAAACAAAGATATCACTGATGACTGAGAATTAGGCCTTCGTTGTGTCTCTGACCAAAAACAGTTTTCCGATAAAACTGACTCATCGACCGTGAACCTAATCACAAATAAGCCTTACCAACAAAGACACTCAAAAACGGAAGCATTCACTCCTTTTCCAGCTCGCCAATTTTGGTTTCCTTTCTTAAAATCCAAATGCAACTGACAACAATTCCACAATAATAATTTTAACCAAACTTCTTTCAAGCAATAAAAATATGACCAAAAATCATAAAATTGATGTAACTTCGTCTTGAATGCTGACAGAACCTGTAGTATCGCCGAAAGTAAACCGAATCACAAAGAGAAAGGCGAACGACTTGTTTAACGTAGTAATTTGAAGGAAAAAAACAGTCATTTGGTTTGAGACGCACCTGCCTTTCTTTCATTTGATTATTTATTGTTCACCTTTAGATTTTTCATTCTTTATCCTGATCATATAGCATTCAAGGGCCTTCTGTTAACTAATTCAAACCAAATCTTTAAATATTTATCAGCTAAGTGAGGTTTCGATCCGGCATTTTAATCTATTCACTGCCGATGAAACCATGATGAAACCAATGCTATCATGGGCGTGAAAACATGACGCACAGCTTAGTGTCTTGAATAATGAGGCCACTTTAGAGCACGTTAAAAAAAGTAAAAAATCTTCAGGGCAGTATGACCTCTCTTGGTTGAACAAATTTACGTCCATCCGGCAACACCTACTACTCTAATATGATAAAAAGCTTGGGTGGAAATGGTTACCCAGAGTAAAACGTCTGACAAAATCGCAAAATAAATTCGAGACTCTTTTGTATTATTTACAATCAACAGTATAGGATTAAGTTAATAAAAAACTTCCGAAATTTAAACCTTATTGTTGAACACAGTTAACATTCAAAGTGATACTTCTCAGGTCTTGAATCTTTTTCTCCGTGTCTCTGTTGAGCTCTGTTCAATTTTCTTCCCCAGACTCAATCAAAACACAACATGTACAAAATGCTAACTATATTTTCACTATGTCATTTCTTACCGAATTGCGAAATATAGTATCCCCTGACAAGGCCTTAACGATGGAAAATTGTAGCCTCAATATCCCTGCATTTAGAAGCACTGCATTTTCAGTAACTGATGTCAATCCATGTATTAATAATAATTTAAAAATATCAAACTCTCAAATACCCCAAAACATTCATCATCTAAAACACGAAGCTCCGTTTGCTTAAACTACCAGTTATCATAATTTTCATACATACATCTCAATTTACCCGATCACAAAACTTGTCGAGTTTCATTTTGTCAGGAAATTCAATTTGTCGAGAAGTCTCGTTGCAGTGAACAAACGCATTGTGAATGAACTTCTGATCCCAGATCAAAAACTGTGTGTATGAGCTAGCAGTAATGCCAATAGCAAGTTTAAGACCTCGATTCAGACGTACAGCCATCTCACAGAAATGAATACCATTTAAATGCAGCTGCCTTATTAAACGTAATCCACAATACAATCTGATGATAAGATTAAAGCATTACTCAGGTACTATAGAGATCCGAGATTGTAATCGATTCCATTCCGCTGTTTTATGACAAGATCAACATAAACCCGGCCATTATGTTTACGTCTTTTGATCAGATTCCATATTCTTGCTCATAAAAATTAAAAGGATTAAATCAAGTGAACAGGATGCTATTTGCTAGACACGGTTGATTCTTATTGATTTCTTTAACTATAAACTTATTAACAACATTTTCGAACGGTAAAATGGGCTCATTAGAACACTTTTTATATTGGTAGGATATTGATTGGTAGGAATATATTGGTACTGAAATTTTCATTAAAAGTAATAATTAATTATTATATATATGGGACAACACGACACAAGTAAAACCCCGGCTTAACGAGCAAACATTGCTGTACAAACATTTTAGAATTTGCAATCATGCAAATGTTTGCCCGTTTGAGTTAACTTTTGTTTGACCATGTCGCGGCAAGCACAGAGTTTTTGCTTGTAACAAGCGGAGAAAGATTTTGTGAAATTTTTAAAAGAATCCACCACATTCGTAAAGGAAAACGTTTGCGAAACAAATGTTTGCCACGCAACCAAACAAAGAATAATTGACATTTCAAGCACGATCTCACATGAATAAAGGATGTTTGCTTGTTTGGCCAGAGCTTTTGGCAAACATTACATTACAAGCAAATCTCCAATGTTCGTACAACGATGTTTACTTGTTTGACAATAACCACAAGGAAATCTCAACTGTTCGTACGATGATGTTCATTTCTTTGACCAAAGCTTAAATAGGCAAACATTACACCATAAGGAAGCCTCGAACGTTTACTTGCTTGACAACAGTGTTTACTTGTTTGACCAAAGCTTACACAAACCTCAAATGTTTGTACGACAATGTTTGCTTGTTTGACTAGAATTCAAATAGGCAAACACTACAAGCAAATCTACCTTGGGTGAACAAATCTACGCCAATCCGGCAACATCTACTACTTTGATGTGATAAAAGCTTGAACTACAATGTTTGTCCAGAGTAATGTTTGCTCGTTTGATGAAAGCTTAAACCACGATAGCTTAAATCACAAGCAAATCTTAATGTTTCTACAATGATGTTTGCTCCTTAACAACTTAAACATAGAGACATTGCATTACAGTTATGGTATCACATCTCATAAATAAATCTCAAGTGTTTGTATACAATGGTGCTGTCTCCTTTTACCATAACTTAAACAAAGAAAGATTGCATCAAAAACAAATTTCGAGTGTTTGAAGCCTTATACAACGCCTGCTTTTTCCAGTTTTATCATGCCTTTAGCAATAGCTCATGTGATTACACCATAAAAAAGATAAAGAAGATAAAAGATCACTTACTTTCCAATAAGAAGTTCACCTTCTTCTACTTGTTGCCTCCTTCTTTGGTCCATTTCTCGTTCCTCCTGAAACATAACCATTGCAAAACATCAACGAATAACATCAACACCAAACTAGTTACAGATGAATCACGCAATCCACGACAGAGTTAGGCTCGTATGGCCTTATTGGACACAAAACAACCAAATGCTTGCAGTGTTCAACGGGTGGCATCTTTTATCTTATCTTTTCATAAATCTCATTGAACACAAGAAGCGGAATGAGAATGTTTCATTGTATGGGGACGGCACGATTTTTCGGATTACGTTAATCCAATGTCTGTACTGACATCGTAGAAGATAGCAATAACGTTTTCAAAACATCAAAACTAATAAACATATGAATATTTTCCTTTACGAATGTGCTGGTGGATGCTTGTAAAACATTCACAAAAATATTGTTAGCTTGTTATACGCGAAAACTCAGGGTTCGCAAAACGACGAAGAATTTGGTAAAACAAAAGATTCAACTCTGAACATGACAATGCAATTTGTCACTGTGATGAATAGATTTCACACTATCGACGCAGCCAAGCTTATCATAATAAACAAAACGATAAACGTTTGCTTTCTCTGTTTATTTAGACTTGATTTGAGTGCACTCCAAGGTGTGAAATCTATTGTTTCAAATCACAAATCGTACTGTTCCGTTTGAAACTGCAATTTACAAAATTCACCCTTTTGCGACGAGATGTACACGGTTGTTTGCGACTAAACATTTGCTCAAAAGCAAAACTTACAAGCATAGCAAACGATAGTTAAATGTAGAATAGGTTACATATGTCTCCTTCCTTTCGCTACTTCTTCAAAAACTCAAATGCTGAATCAAAACATGTTCCATTCCCAACCACGTTCGAAATAAATGCACATTACACACTCGCAGCTTTCATTACTCATACTTTATTTAAATTTATTCCTCGATTACCAACTGCAGTAATTCAATTATCACCGTTAATTTCCAATTATTTCATCATTAGTATTTGTAGCAAATCACAGTTCTTACATTATATCATAAATGTTTATACCAGATGGTTGGATTAAATTAGCATTTAAATTCACATTAACTTTAATCAGAAGAAAAAAGAAAAACGCATTTTATTAATTTGTGAAAGTATATGAGCAGTAGTCCTCGTTTCCAAGTTGCAGTGATTCTATAATCGTCATTAATTTCAAATCATTTCATCATTAGTATTTGTGGCAAATCCCAGTTCTTACATTATATCGTTATTGTTTATACCAGATGGTTGGATTAAATT
>JAYJMH010001522.1:0-29346 GCA_036873815.1 Phacellophora camtschatica
GTTTTGTTTTGTTTTGTTTTGTTTTGTTTTGTTTTGTTTTGTTTTGTTTTGTTTTGTTTTGTTTTGTTTTGTTTTTTGAAACGTTGTAGTGTTTCTGCAAACAGATTTGAACAGATTCATCATGAGATTTAAGCAGATTTATCATAAGGTTCTCCAAACAGATTTAAAAAGATTTAGCATTGGGTTTAAACAGATACACTTTTAGTTAAATATTATCTTGCCGAACTTATGTAAATTAAAATAATATTTTTAAATATTAAATTTAAATATTAAATATTATCTTGCTGAATCGTCTTTTAAATGAAAATACAGGAACAGAGAAGACTTGAGAGATCAATTGCAAGAGAGTTGAAGAAACCAATCGATGACATGTTATTGAACGATGGAAAGGTAACCCAATTTCATTTTTATTTTTCATTGGCAAGATTTTGTTCTGGATTTTTTCTGATGATGAATACATTTACTTGATATTATTTATGTATAACTTTCCTTATTTTAGAGGACAGCTCATACAATCTAACTTAATTCAAAAGATAAACACATTTTGAACTGCAGAATTTGTTATTCATAAGCAACTTAGGATTTTGGGTAGTCCTAAAGGAACTCAGGTTGCTTAAATGGTTGCTTCAGATATTTAATACTAGGCTTTAATAATAATTGAAAATAGTATTGGGCTTCTTAAGGTGTCCCTTTCGTGGCCACAGTGCCCTTCTATGAATGTACGAGAGCTTGCTCCAATTGCAATTTATTAGAAATTGCTTACTCTTGTAAGTTGCTTACCTTTATCTTATCTCAGAAGTAGAGTACTTCTTAATTTTTAGACAAATTTCAGTACAGTTGCTTATAATGAAAACATTATGTATCTGAAATTAATGTTCTCATCTACCTCCTGGAAATAAGGTCCTTTCCCGAGTGTAACAATAATAATATAACAATATTGAGTTATAAGGCCTTGCGCATAATTTCTTGGACGGATTTCCGTTTCGTTTATTACAAACATCAAGTTTGATATTTCTAAATATTTTAATAATATAGATCACCCAATCAGTGTAATTGTATGTTAATCAGTTATACGCGCTTTTTACTTTTCAGCCGCTGTCTGACTTTGAAAGAATTAGAGGATTGAACATTCCTGGAAAGGCATACGCAGACTTGTTGATGGTTGAAGAGTTTGTGTACTGTTTTGGACATGTTTTAGATATCGGTTAGTTGTCACTTTAGTTTATTTTCCTTTTAATACGTTGCAGAAATATTTGCAGTTAATCCATTATGAAGCAGGCTTGCTCTTTGCTTTTGGGAAGCCATATTTTAGAATGAAGGGTGCCGTTGAATTTGGTAGCACACCATAAAAAAAACCAGTTTTGCTAGTGTGCTCCTAACATAAAAGTGCAGTTAATCCATAATGAACCAGACTTACTCTTTGCTTTTATAGAGAAGCTACATTTTAGAATGAAGGGTACCATTTCATCTGATAGCACACAGTTTTTTGGTAAAAAAAAAAATACAATCACGCTAGTGTGCTCCTAACGCATGTATGAAACAATCATAGCATATTTTATTTGATTAGTTGTCTAACCATTTTCTGTTACTTTTTGATCCAAAACCGACTTGTCTGTGAAGGTTTTTTATAATATATACTCTTTTATTTCATTACTGCCTGATAATGTTCCATTTTTTAGACCCCCAACCCAACTTGTCTGATAACAGTTCTCGTGATAATCTATTTTCTTATTCAATAAATATATATAAAGAAAACAAATGTCAGATAATGTGAAACAGGGACATTTCTTATTTTACTAACTGCCTGAACATTTTCTGATATTTTTTAATATTTTAGATCCTGAAACCGACTTTCCAGGCTTAGCAGATATTCAATCTGCCCTCTTAAATGATGCATCTAGCGATGATGGATTAATTTCGGCATGTGAGGCACTTTTAACAGCAGCTCTTTACGACCCTGGTTCATCTGTGAGTATTCTAAATTTAGGGAACACGTGGGTAAGCGGATGCATTTTGCTATCATTAAGCAAATTTGAAAATATAATCAAAAGTGCAGCCGTTAAATGTTGTCATTGTGTGGAGAATAGAGCTGACAGATAAACTTTAGTGCGAGAACGGCGGTAAAAAATTACATGGTTGTAGGTTAACAAGCAGTGATTATGAAGAAAGGCTCTCAGTTTTTTGTGACGTACTAAACTTTATCCAGATTACAGATTTAACATTAAATTATACCGTTTATGTCGAAATAATTTATTGTTTAAAGTCTTTCTTATACAGTCTACTTAGCTGTCATCTGGATTAAGTAAGATAAGTCTAATGTGTTGCAAAAAATCTTTTTTCATAATCATTGCTTTTAAATGATTTTGATGGGAAATACTGGAATTGATCTTTTCTTACTTTTTGAATTTAGATAATATATTTTGAAATGATTGTGAAGGAAGGACAAAGATTGTGATTGGTTTCAAACATAACAATGCAATTTGCCACTGTACAGAATAGATTTCGCACCTTCAACGCAGCCAAGTTAATCATAATAAATGAATTCACAAAGTTTTGCTGTCTTTGTTTATTTTGATTTGATTGAGTGCTCTCAGAAGTGTGAAATCTATTCTTTCAAATCGAAAATCGTATTGTCATGTTTGAAAACGCAATATTTTATTTTATCAAAACTTTGTTACGAGCATGTATTTTTACGCCCCTTGTTACGAGCATGTATTGTTTCTCATTGATATGCTTGTGCAACTGATGAGAATATTCTTATGTTTTACTTTCAACAGGCAAAGACGAAACTTGGCGTGTCTTTAGAAAATGTTGAACTGAATGAATCTAATATTTCAGAAGTATTACGATTGTTCATCATTGATCGAAATGAAGGTTTACCCCACGAGGTAATATTTGCTGAAATTCAAGTTTTGTAAACGTTTTACAAAAGTTAACGAGAACATGATGTTCCTTTCCATTTTTCCTCGAGTTTGAGGTTTACCCCACGAAATTATTCCCGTTTGCACAATGCCAACATGAAATGAAAACGGCATAATATCGTTACAGGTTGGTTTCCCGTCTGTCTACACGATGGCGGTGTAATATTCGATTGCATGGGATTCTATTTTGCATGGTCTAATGAACAAAGATCCTATCAATATTGCCAATTGACACTGAGTTTCAAGTGCAATGTGCTTCGTTCTTAGAAATTGATTTGTAAGAGAGTTGTATGGCCATGCAAAATTGGATCCACTCAGGGTACGCTTACCCATGCAAAATCGCATTTTACACCGGCGTTAAATGATGACGGATTGGCTGGCTAACCGTCATAAGATGAAAACTGAACGCTATCTGGCTCGATTTGAAAACAGCATCATGTTAACACCCTGTACAGGGACATGATTTTGTTATGCTTTTAAAATGAAGCAAGATTTTAATACAAGTAAGAATAAAAAAGTTCAACTTGAATTACAAATTTTCGACTAACGAGTATTGATAAAAAAAACATAAATTCTTGCCTTCATGAAACTATGCCAGCATCGTGTAGCCGAATAATTTCCTGTACCGTCGTGCTTTTGTGCCGTTTTCGTTCAATACTGGCATTGTGTAAATAGGCTCCAAGAATTCAATATCTAGACACATGGTTGATTTGTCACCAATCTAGGCAATTTCATTGTTTTATAACTAAATATTTTATTTTTGAATTCTTACTACAGGGTCGCTAAAAGAAGGGTTGCAAGGGTTACTAACAAAATTTTTGATTTAAACCCCCTTTTTAAATTACAAATGTTTTTTCTTTCCTTTGTTACTTGTTACAAATGTCGTTTTACTTTTGTTTTTTTAAAATGGCTGTAAACAATTTCATTGTCGTTTTTTATATTCCACTGAAAATTTTTAATATGTATATTTTTTAGCTATCAACTCAACTTATGGAGAAACCTATTCACAGTCTTTCACTGGTACAAAAGGCTTCTATTTTGGCGTTCCTTGTCAATGAACTTTTATGCAGTGATAAAATATATAAGTATGTATTTGTTTATCTTAATGTTCACTTTTCAAGGCAAGTTGTATTGTTGGTCGGTTCCATGTTTTGCTGTCTTTGCATCAAGTATCATACCATAAAGTCAATGGATATTATACCTTTATGACCTTGATGTTTATATGATATATACACCTTTATTAAACCTAATAATAAATCTGATTGGTCGAGAGCGTTCGAAACTGACGTCAGAGTAGGACATTATTTCCCATTACAGACGGCTGGCTCGCTATGGGGAATTCACATTCAAGCACGAACAGCATCAAATGGCTTCATGTTAAAACTTCGATCGTTTTATCTTTTAAAATTATCTTTAAAAAAAATGAGGACCTTCACCCAGCCAAAGGGCAATAATCCGAAAGTATTACCCCTTAAACTGGCTTCAGGTTAATATCATCTGGTATTGCCCTGGGAAACAGTTATTACAGACTTAATTTTGCTGCAGGTATGTACGTTTTGGAAGAGCCCAAGTAGTTATAACATTTGAGCCATACCTTTATCTGGATATGGGTCATGGATTTTATTTAATGAACAGGCATATCCCAAGTGTGATGCAAATTTGCTGACCTTTTTTAAAAATTTGTTTTGTTTTTTTGATGTTTTTAATGCTTTTTTGGAGAAGGTTAGACGAAAAAGTTTCTGATTTCAATGCCTTTTCTTGAAATTTTAGCAACCGTTTTGTTTTTCAGCGAAATGGATAATTGTTTGGAGCACATGTCAAATCTGAGAAGAGACAAATGGAACATGGAAGGCAGGATTCGAAAGTAAGATCCTGTCACCAAATCATCGTACTGTCTTGACTTAGAAAATTATTTAGAAATATTTCATAAGAATTCATTTAAGGTTTTCACAAGAAATATCATTATAAAGGCATGTGATTGCTGTTGATATTCAATTTCCCTCTTTGATAGTTTACTTACAAGTCAACTATTAAGAAATTTTATTTTCCCCTGACAATATAAAGATTACACATGCAATCACAATTACTGAAAGTTGGAAACGTTGACCAAGTTTTGTTGAGGTTTACGCTGATTTTAAGAGGTCTGATAACAATCGAATGAGCATTATAACAAAATTTTGTTTGACTAAACCATAGAGTTATCGATTTTGACCAGATTGATTTTCCACATCTAAACAAGCCTTTCAGGCACACAACTGACTTTAATGAGGCTGATCCCTTACATACATATATCTATAGAGATATCTATCTAAAAATATTTAGCAGGATATCTAAAAATAAGTAATATTCCTGGTTACATGTAACGAAGTGATCACGTTGTATTAATATCACACAGCATTCAGTGATCACGTTGTATAGGGTGTTATCTGTTTATATCATTTCTGATGTTATTATTTTGAATATATACATACATATTGTTCTTACATTCAGACTGAAAGCAGATTTGAAATTGAAAAGAAGCGAAAGAGGACCCGCAGCTGATTTGCAGGACAGTGAGAGCAAAATTCCGATGAAAGGAAAGTTAATTGCTAGCCAGGGTAGGAAGAAAACTAATAATGACGATGAAGCAAGTAACACATCAATTACGAAAGACCAAGATGATGATGATGATGACGAGGACGATAAAGATAGTGACGATGAGGAGGAGAAAGAGAGCGAGGATGACGACGTAGAGGAGGACGTAGAGGAAGATGTGGAGGAGGATGATGATGAGGACGGAAATGATGATGACAATGATGAAGAAGATAGTGAAGATACGGATGTGAGTTTTACTATACATTTATTGATGTGCAATACTTTTAAATAGTGCCTTACTTTAATACCTATTTGAGCTTGCTCGGACTCATTTGAGCTTGCTCGGAATCATTTGAGCTTGCTCGGACTCATTTGAGCTTGCTTGGAACACGTAGACTATACCTTTCCATCCATCTTTGTCTGCCTTGAGTGGCTGCAGAGACTTTGTCTGGTAGGCAGCCTACTACATCCTACTTATGCAGCCAGTTGATCAATGAAGTTGTGACGTGGTTTTTCAACTGTCGTATAGCCATGTCTTGGTTTCCACAACAGCAATTGACTTACCAATTTCGCCACCAATGGCAGGCAATCGCCGGAGTCTTGTCGTCATTTTTATTCCTTTCTGTCTTGCTTAGCTGCAAGGAGTTAGTCTATATATTAAGATTTGCCGTTATTCAACTATCCATAATGGAGGAATTTGTTTGTCCGTCTACATCCACAGCCGATTGATCGATAATATTTCAACATGGTTTTCCACATATGTTTTGGTTTCACAACAACATTTCACTTGACAATTTGTGCTACTTTTGCCAGCAATGGCGGAATAAATTAGTCGAGGAAGATGACCGTATAGCCTCTTCTTTGTGGGATGCTACTTCGATGCTTTGTTACGTAAGCACGTAAGCGTAAGCACCTTACGAAATGTTATTTCAACTGCAGTTTCTTTGTTAATTTCCACGACGTTTTCACTGCTTTGACAGTTTTCTCTTAAGAAATAACATTTCAACTTTTCATGGAGTGAAGATTTATATAGCTTGTTGAGATCGTTTGATGGCTGCCTTTTTTTACATTATATGTATGTCAATATTTATTTTGGTGAAAGCTATATTGTTTTCAAGGTGTATAATTTCCTTGGCTTGTTTTATGTTGTTATATATTTGATGTTATATATACTTAATAACTCTAAATAAGTTGTTCTTATGTTGTTCTTTCATCATTCAGGATGGCACTGATCCTACAACGGTTGAAGAGATTGACAAGAGAATATTGAAACTGGAGAAGGTAACACTTATTATGCAACAATATATATACGGATGCTGCTTATTAATTTATTTCTGCTGTTTCATGTTTGCTTTTTATTTCCAATAAAATTCATCATTTTTACTGATATGAATACAAGGTGAATGCAATGTAAGACCATGATTTACTCGTTATTAGGGTGATAAAATGAAAAACATAACTAATTTTGTTGAGAAATAACATTTGTATATAATTGAAACTTCAGTGAGTAAACATTTAAGCTTATCTCAATTGAATTTTTTTATTTAGTTAATCTTCAGAGCAGATTAACTAAATTCTTATTTTTATGTTACATTTAATATATTATTTAATTTTTCAGAAACATTCAAAGTACCGTCATAAACTGTTTACTGCTTCTCACACATTACGAGGACTCAGCATCGGTCAGGACAGATATAAGCGCCGCTATCATATTTTGCCTCATGCAGGAGGTGTTTTCGTGGAAGGAATGGAAAGTAGCGAATATGATGAAAATGCAGTATTGCAAGAGAAATTAAGAGAAGAAAGCGAAAAAGAAATGAAAAGATCACGCAGTGTTTCCGACTCAAACTCTACTCCAACTGTCGAAGATAAACCAAAACTAAAATTAGAGAACTCCACACTTGATAATGTAAATAATCATACCGATAGATCTTTTACGAACAGCCCAAACATTGTAAGTCCTCTTCATAGTCCGGGAATTAAGTCACCCGCTCACCAAAGTAGGCCAAATAATTTATTTAATGCAGAGGTTACTAATTTAATGAACTCAGGGAGTGATACGATGGTTTCACCAAAACATGGAGTTCTTTCTCCTACGGGTGAATTGCTCACTGCAAAGCATGAAAGGTTTTCACCGAAGGGAATGCTGTCTCCACGAGACAGAATGATTTCACCACACGGATTTGAATGCAGTCCTGTTGAGAAGAAAGTTATGAATAGGAGATGGTTCAGTATTTTCCCCATGAAAGCATGTGACGAGACTTCGTTAACACGGTCAAGTATTATATTACCTGCAGTCAACAAAGGAAAAGCCGTTATACCGCCAAACGTGAAGCTTTTAGGACAAGACCGAAGTTTTTGTGAATCAATATCGAATCGTTCGCACATGCTTGGACACAATCCAATGCATGGATATATGCATGGACACCAGCATCACCATTCTCACGAATACCCAAATCCGCATGGCCATTATGCAGTGACCCCAAACGGAAATGGTCCGCCTATTATTCATTACCCAAATATGCAGGCTAACGTTGGTCACGGATACCGTGATGTGCACCAAGAGGGATTCTTTTCAAATCCATCTTTGCAAGGGTTGGCATCTCCAGGAGTTGATATTCAGAAACTGATTCAGCAAGATCCGCAAAAAGCTGCCGTACTACTCGAGATTCAAAGCTTGGAACCAGCTCAAGTGCCAGAAGGTAATTTTATTCGAGTTTTCAAATCTATGCAGATCTGCATATTTTCATGTACTGCTCAATATGTGATAAATAAGAAATATTGAAGCGAGGCTGAAGAAGGAGTTTTACAAACGTACTTTTGTTGAAATTTTAAGTAACTGTTTTCATAACGTAAACATATATCAAATGAAAATATTATTGTGTTTTGCCAATAATTTTTTTTCTTCATTTTTTTGAGAAAACATTATGGTAATTTAGTCTTCTGTTCTTTGTTTAAAAACCATTGAATTTAACCCACTTTGCGTTTGTTTTTTCAATCAGCCAAGATCATGATTTTTTTTATATCGTTAATTTTCCAAAGCATGAACATGTGATTGATTGATCGAGACGTTATTTTTTAGACAAGCAATTTGGGTGGTGGAGGATAACAGAGGCAGATACGATACACAAATTGCTAAAATCGTTGCATATGAGGTATTATTTTTATTCTGCAAATATAATCATAATATTTTTCATAGAATACATGCGAGTACCAACACTGCAAGTAAATTCTGTATGACCCAAAAAGGACTAGCTTTACAAGTTTGGGACGCCAAAATAAAACCTATATTCTGTTATTTATCATTATACATAAATTGATGCATATCACGGATAATGAACAAACTGATATTTTAATCTTTGTTTAGGGTGTAAAAGAAATGGGGTTGGAGAGTTGCAATTTTGATAGTCCAGTTTTGTGTGGCTTGGTGGGGTTGACTGACAGCCTTGGAATTTGTCTTTACTGGATTCGGAAGTTTTAGATTTTTTTCTGCATTCGGAAGTTTTAGATTTTTTAGTGGTATTTTTCTTATTTAAGGGGCATTCGAGAGAAAATGCTGCAGAAAAGTCTGACACGGCATACAGAATACGCTTGCAACTCATGCAGTAAGAACAAGGAAGCCTGTAAGTTTCATTGATTGTTATTTATTGTTTATTCATTTATTATTATTTCATTTAGTGTTGTCTTAAAGCAATAAACGGTAATGAAACGCTTTTTAGATTAAATTTTACCAAACGATAATAATATTTCTTTGAAGAACTTATTGTTAGAATTTGATAAAGATTTGATAACTGATGAGTGTAGCAGAAAAATCCTTGCGTTACAACCCACAACAATGGTCGTTTTGAATAAATTAGTTCAAACACCTTCATCGTGCAACCATCAAGTCCTCTCCTGCATATTTTAATTATTTTTCATTATTTTATTTTGTTTATTAGTTACTTGTAGTTTTATTACTCTATGTAAGAGCCACGGGGTAGACATATTTTTATGCATCGTACAGTACTGTAAAGCAGTTTGAACAGTAAGCCAGATATTTTGGAACCAAACTGAAAGTACAATAATTTAATAGGTAAAGAACCCGTATTCAGCTGTCGATATCTCAGCCGATGTTCAACAGATTGAACTGATTTTCCATGTGTAAAGTTGTTTTATTCTGTTCTTTCAGACTACATGGTGCAAAGATCGAAATATTTTGTATCATGATATGTGTTTTCATATTTGTTTTTCGAAAACAATTGATCTTCTAATTTAGCATGCCAGACAATTTAAAGGATACATATTTTTTAGTTTCAATCGAACATGAGGACGACACAGAAAACAAAGAACCAGAACCATTGAAGAGTCCAAAGAAGGAGAAAGGAAAATCTTTGAAGCCGATTCCTCCAGGAAAAATTGAAGATCGAAGTTATCCACAAATGGCATTTTCAACTGACAAAAATATTTTGATTGAGATTGAGGAGCTTGAAGAAAAAATGTTTTCTGCTAGTCTTCAAAATAAGGTTTGACGTTGTAATAATTTTTTAATTTTTATTGGATTATAGGGGTCATTATTTTTCGCAATTCGGTCGAAAATGACATGGGAAAAATTCTAGATTCTTTGAATTTTGAGAAGAAATTCAGCAATGCCTCAGAAAAACCGCCAAATGGGTGATGTTGGCCTTGTTCTTAAAATGTTTTACTGAATATCGAACATACTTTTAAGGCTAACACAGCTTTGCAACGGCCAAGGGGAATAGCGCGTGAACATGCTGTGTTTTGTGTTTGGGGAAGAAATTTAACTGGTCTTAACAAATGACATGTGAAAAATTCAAAATGTGAGAAACATTGACCCCCGTTGGATTATTATTCAATAATTGAGCCTTGACGTTGAGATTGAGATTGTGTTTGAAATTGAACATTATTTTTTGAACATTATTCGGTTATTTTGATTGAACATTATTCGGTTATTTTGATTGAACATTATTCTGTTATCTTGATTGAACATTATTCGGTTATTTTGATTGAACATTATTCGGTTATTTAAAATATTTATAATTGAATATAATGCACGACGATAGGACGTTTTGAAGGGACTGCGTTGATATTTCATCAGTGTCTCGTTTGTTTATTTGTTTTCGTTTTATTCTGGTTGTTAAATATTCTTCATGAATGAGTGTGAACAGTTCTTTATATTTTCTTTCTGGAATATATTTTTGGAAGCAATAATTAGTCAATTTAAATATATTCTGCAAGAACATTCGAACCAAACTAATAAATATTTTCGTTGAAGATATATATATATAAATACAACACTTAATAATTTATTTTTATGATTGTGTTTTTATGCTAGTAAACTGTGAGCTTATAGCTTTCGTGGTCAAAATATATATAACATCTTGCTTTCTTCTCGTTTTTATCGTTAGCTTCTAGTTTTTACTAATGTGCGTTTTCTTTTCCAGACATGGAGACTTTCTCAGAAGGCTTCATCAAATCTCAGTTATGTTAAAAAGGGTAAAATTCTTTTTTAAATAATTTACATGATTCCTTTCAGTAAAATAACAAATTTAATTAAGCGTCTGGTATGATAAAATATATATAAAAACGTTATACGCTAAAAACTCGCATATTCCCTTCCACTTTTAAGAACCTACAGGCTGAAATACCTGCATCCATTTTACTCAAAATAAAAAATCTGTTATCAAAATACTTGAGATATTGAGGCAATTATAGACAGGTATTTACCAAGTAAAATGGATTGTTTTTGCTCACCACCCCCTGAACTATTAAGCTTAAATACCATTTTGATTTAAGAACCTTACCAGGCTGAATTCCAAAATGTAGATTGTTCTAAAATGTAGATTGTTATATGCGGGTTTTTACTGTATTGAGAAGAAATTACATGCTTTCACGCCTGGATTTATTCCCAATTAACTGGAAAACCCGATTTAAATTTCATTTTACAATCTTAAAAACTAACTTAATCAAATGGATAAACTTACATTAAAAGATCTGGAATTTATGTAAAGTTATGTCTGTATTTGCCTTTTGGAAATGTTGTATACAGCCCTTTTCGAGGTGAAAGAGTTAAAGAAAACTGTTTAAAATATAATAGTGTGCGTTTATTATATTAAGTTGGTTGCCCTGTGTTTAGATATCATATCAAATCTATTTTTCTGTACGTAATCTAGTTTTATACTCGTCAAAGGGCATATCCCGAAACGTCATTATATTTAAACAGTTTTCAAGGTATGAACTTTATTTTCAAAATAACGTCAACGTTTCTGGTTCCCAAGTTTGTGTATGCTATTTTGAAACTCAATTCAAAATTTTATCGTATTTCTCGTTCATTTAATGTGAGTACTACAAATTTATGGGTGTTTTTAATGTGTTGTTACATTTTTATGTATATATGCCGTGATAATTCGATTAAACCTCCCCCTCTGAAAGGTGACATTTTTAATAAGCCCCCTCTCGAATAAGCCTCCCCCTATTTTGTCAAAATAGAAATCGAATAAGCCACCCTCTGATATTCTGTCAGATTTAGTAAAAATGACAGCACATTGATTACAAACTTTTCAGAATTATTTTTTGTATGACCATACCTATGTTGAGTTTCATATAAAATAACTTTTTTAGATAATACTCACTTTTGAATAAGCCCCCCCTCCCCCTCTTGAATAAGCCCCCTATCAAAAGAGGACTGTTCTTTTATTTGTCTAATTCAGTATAAAAGAAACTTAATTCCATAATGTAAATATTTTGCTGCAGAATCAAAGTTAAAACCGGAAGAAAAACCGTTAGAACTCGCAAAAGGAAGATTGCTGTCATTGGAACGTGGTATTGAAAGACGTTATTTGAAGCCGCCGTTCCGCCTTGAGTATGTATTTGAAATAAATTTATTAGCTATTATTAGATTTAATCTTGCTATTACAAATGTCTGTAGAAAATCTTTGCGCAGAATAAGCGGCCACGGTCGTTGGATGAGAACTGCCGCTGCGGCTTTTCCTAAATTCTGGAGGAAATATTTCGCAGTTTCTCATTGAATCAGTTTCTTGGTGGCGGGATCTTGCTTTACGTGATAAGAAGGTCACTGCAACAATTTGTATGATGTGAAAAAATTAGGAAATAATGATATGTTTGGGGATGATGATAATGTAGTAAGGAATTTGACTGTTGCAAAATATTTTATTATTTCATTTATTAGTATGCAGGGAGTTTAAAAGGATGCCAATGTCACAAATTTAATTTTCTGTCTGTGATCTGTAATTGCATTTAAGTGGTATTTTATTTCATTTCAGGAAGCACCCAAATCAAGCTCACATTGCAAAGAGTAACGGAGATCATTCACAAGGTTTGATTAATCTTGTTAAGCTTTTCCAGTCATTAATAATTTAGTTACTTGTAATATCAGCCTTTTGGCACCTCTTTCGTTGTTCACACGTCAGGGGTAAATATTTTTCTCAATAATTCATTATTTCCCCCCGACAGGAAGTCATTTTTCTTCCCCACTCGACTTAACATTTTCCAACGAAAATTTTCCCCATTGTAATATTGTAGTATTATGAAGAATACGTGTTTGCAGTTTATTTTTTAAACGATAAATATAATAGCTCCAATTGGTAGTTAGTAGTCGTTACATTTCAATGATTTTGGTTTTGCAAGACGTCTTCAAGAAAGATCTTTTTATTTTGTCATGCCTTTTACTCGTTTATTTCATGACTTTTCATAATTTTAGGGTCTGCTGATGGTCAGCCTCACAGGTTAGTTTTATTTTGTTTTCTATATCAGGGCAAGCCATTTTGCAAGATATCTCTAAACTATGAAACATATTTTAAGACATGAATATTCCTTAGGCATGAATATAAACCTGTTTTAAATTTTTTGTGGATAATTGTAAACTGTGATTTGGAATTTTTTTGCCTATTTAACATGAAAATTGAAAGAAAACGATAGCACTTTTCTTTTTATAAGAACAAGTATATATATACATTTTGGCTGAGCCTCAAGATGTTCTTTTTCTATTGCTTTTAAACACTAGACCTATCGTTGTCTGGCCTATAAAAAAGTGTATTTGAAGACTATTTTTCTGGCTTTCTGATATCAGTATCATAATTTTTTCTAGTTCTGACAAGGACTGGAGAATAACCCCGAGTTTGCTGAATTGGCGAGACGCGGTGGATAGTTGCACTTCAGCTGCGCAACTTGCTATGTGCATAAGTATGCTCAAAGATTGCATTGCGTGGGAAAGGTCCATCATGAAAGTGGTTCGTATTCATTGAATATTTACGAAAAAAGTCAGTGACAAGGCCGTTTCTGTAAAATAGGGGATATTGCAAAGTAGAATTCAACAAGTATTAACAAATGACATGGGGAAATTTTTTTAAATCTGATAAGAGTATTTTACAGTAATATTAACCCCTGGCCATGGGATGCAATACAATGTCGTTGAATGGTTCGAGTGTAGTGTCAATGTTTGTCCCGAGAGGCATGCGTGCGTTGCAAAATCAAGCCTAGCTGTTTGAAGAGAACTGTTTATTGCTCTCCTGAAAAAAACACATTGATGTACGAACCGCTCCCCTGACCAAAATCCACAATGGTTCTCCATCAGATAATAGTGCTCGCATGTTGAAAATCTTATGAATGAGCCTGATAATCGTCTCCTTAATTCATTAATAGTTAATTTATTTTTTATTATTATTATATATATTAGCAACTATTTTCTTTATTAAACTTTTTGCACTGACAACATCATAACGTCTTCAAAAAGTTTATTTTTCTATATGTGGCTTTTTCCATTCTAGTTTTGTATCGAGTGTCGAAAGGGTGACAATGAAGAGCTTCTATTGTTGTGTGATCAATGTGACCGAGGATGCCATACCTATTGTTGTAGTGTGAGTGTTTAAATTATTTTCGTGAGCAAGTGAATGAATGAGTGAATGAATAAACTTATTTATTGAAATACAATATTTATATTCTATGCCACCCTAATGAAGCAGGACTTATATAACTTGGGCTGCTAAAGACAGCATACCAGAACAATTTGATTCTAACAACTAAATATAATACATGCAACGAACGATATAAGAATTGTATAAAAATTATTGAGTATATATTTTTAAATTAAAAATCAAAAAGTATTTAAAATTTTTAATCAATGAATTTTTAACGAAGAATTTAATAATTACTAATATTAAATATTTTAAGTGAAAAACAAAATATTGTTCATGTTTTTTAAATGGTCAGGAAGTTTCTTCCACACTCGTGTGGCTTTGTTTGCTGGCATTTTGTCGCTTCATTTTGTTCGAGTTTTACAAATCTGGAAGTGGTTTCTTTGGCTTGTTTCATAGCCATATTTACTTTTGTCTGTTTTGAATTTTTTTGGTAATTTTTGTCATAATAATGAACATAACGTACATACTTTGTGTATTAACTAATAATTTTATACTATGAAGAACTAACTTTTACAACAAAGTCACACTTTGATGAAAACGTAGGTTTGACAGGCCTCAGTGTGCCAAAATTTGTCTATTCTTTTGCGTCCGTCCTTTGTAGTATAAAATTATGTATATATATATATATATATTAACTGTAAAGATACAGTTACCGATGAAATATAATATCAAATGAAAAATTTTAAATAGGAAATAATGAACTAGTTTATTTAATACATATATATATACACTCTAGATGTTTTAATAATGATATAAAATATTTGGTTGCGCATTTTTGTACTGTTATGCTTTTCATGTTTGTTTCACAGCCAAAACTTGAGAAGATTCCTGAGGGAGACTGGTTTTGCAAGGAATGTATAATGATGGTATGTGCTTTCGAGTTTTTTAAGTTATAAAATAAAGATTCGTTGCTGTTATTATGTGGTTCATACATTTACAGATGTTTATAAGTTAACAAGCTGCACAGGATAAATATAGGGCATATGACCAAGGCTGCATAGTATTTATATATTCGTAGCTGTGTTCTAAGAATGCTCGATTTTCACTGATGGAAAGTTTTTTGCACCAGATTAATTTACCTTTTCAATTATTTTTTTAATTTTTGTAACTGTCCGCTCAGCTTTCATTCGCCTGCTGAAAATTACTGTTAAATCCATTTATGCCATCTACGTCAAGTCAACTGACATGGCATCGATTTAGTCATCTAAATGATTACTTCATTTGGATAATCATCTTAATAATTATGTACCGTAGTTTATTCATAAGCTGTTGTTCTCAGAGAATGTTGATTAAAAGAAGGCTCTAAAATGACATTTTTTTTCTCTTGTAGGCTTCTGGTAGCGATCAGTGTTATGCTTGTCAAGTAGCATCTGGAAAACGATTGAAATGTCAATTTTGTCCACGATATTATCATTTATTTTGTCTTGACCCACCATTACAAAAGTAAGTTTGCACAGAATATATGGAATTTATTGCCATGGAAACAAGCTAAAAATACCGACATTCGGTTATAAAAATGTGTATAATGCATAAATCAAATCTCAAGTTTTTGAAATACACCATCATGTCGATGAACATGGTTTTGTTGGAGAATATTACAGTATATGTTTGCAATAATGTGGTATTGTTGGGATAATTGTCTCTGTTTTTTTTTAGAACACCACGTTCACCTTGGGCATGCCCTGTTTGCAAAAAGGCTCGTTTAAAGAACAAAAGACCGGCTCAAAAAAGAAAGAAACCGGAAGATGAGTTTCAGAGTTTGTCGTCATCTGGTGTTTATGATCTTCCTAGTAAGTAACATTTATGTTTTCAGTATTCATTAAATTTTTATTATTTTTATGAATTTTTACGAGAATTTTTACGAGAACGTTGACCGCCAGCAATTTTAATTAATCCCGTGTGTTGTAGAACAGATAATACTTTGGAAATTGTATTGCTTGTTGTTACCATTAATTGGAACACACAAACACCCAGCAGTAACGTTATATTACCTCAAAATTTCCTGCCCTTCAGTAGCCTTTTTGGTGAGATATCTTTGAGTGAGGATATCTCAAATATCGCACTGAAGATGCTACCGATAGGCAGCGAAAATGTTCAGGTGTTATAAAAGGCAGCGAAAATGTTCCGATGTTATAAAATGTTCTACTGAATGTTTATGTGTGTATATATAAAATAGTAACAACAAACAATGAAATTGATAAAATATTATTATGCAATATGCAATATTTTCTTTTGATGTTTCAACATATATTTATGAAGGAGGAATTTTTTTCTTTCAGCAAAGGCAAGTAAATCGAAAAAAGACCAAATGAACAACCGAAAGCAAGCTATGAAACACATGGCACCTTGCAGACAAATGTTAGCAGAAATGGAAAGACATGAATGTTCGTGGCCGTTTCTTGTACCTGTCAATGCTAAACAGGTACGACTATCATTTTTATTATTTATTTATTATTTATTATTATAAGTTTATAAATTATTTCGCTTGTCCTTTTTTTCACGCCGTTTTGCGGGGTTACTAAAATATTATTCAAACTCACATCGGCGCAAGCATCTAAATCGATCCGACGGGCAACACTGTCATCGTGGACCTCACTTAATTACTATGTATTATTTGCTTTGCTGTGTTGCGTTAGATCATTGTTAAATTGCTTTTAGAAAGCTTTATTCTATTACTAGAGTGAATAGTTAAAGCTTTTTACTTTATTGCATTAAAACAATTCTAACCGTTCGTGAAAATTTTATAAAGATCTTATTTGAAAGTTTTTAAAATTAATATTTACTGTTTGATGTTAGTAAACTATTATTTTACAAACGGAACAGATTAATCTGTTGTTAGAAAAATTATTTTTGCAACAGTCGAATGGATTTACTTTCTGTTCGAAAAATGCTGTTTTTGTGACTATATATATTTTGGAACTCCATGTTTGTGTCACAGTGCTGAGTTTAAAAAAAAATGTTTTTGGCGTCATTTAATATTATGTATGTTTATGTTTAGATCCAGGACTAGTCAAGTATGAGTATTAGAATGAAACAGGAAAAACAATTGAATTTAAATTTTCAAGAATAAACTTGGGAAGCTTTTATTATTATGAATCTGTTTTTTGGATTTCATTTTTTGACCTTGAGCTCATCTTGAAACTAATCTTCTCTATTATTAGAAGTCGAGAACAGATATGTTTTGTGACTGTTAAAATTGATGTATAAATGCAAATGTATTGGTTTTTGTAGTTTCCTGAATACTACCAGATCATCAGGTGTCCAATGGACTTTCACACTATCAAGGTCAAGCTACGTGATTTCCAGTACGTATTTAATTTTTGCTAATGACCGTCGCTATTTTATGATTTCTTGTTGATTTGCAGCATATAAACTCAATCCTTTACTCATTCAAACAATAACCTTATCTTGGAAAAATAAATGGCAGGCTGGCATTTCTTCATAGGAAACAAAGTTTTTTAAATTGTGGTCTCCGAAGATTATTCTGCAACTCCTTAATCCAGCCACATTAGTTTATGCTTAAATTTCTGTGGTACCCAAGTAAGCGTATCCGTTTTTGTTTAAACATATAAAATTCAGCACACTTGAGTGCCAAAAACTTTCAGACAATTAACTGGCTTCCGACAAAAGAAAGAGTGGATCAGTGTATATGTGCGAATGTTTTCAAATTTATTAATGGAGTCTCACCAGTCTACTCTTCGGAAATGTTTCACCCTGCCAATCAGAGCCGTACCACTCGAAGATCGAAAGAGAAATTGGCTCTTCCTTTCCTTTCCTTTCGAAAAAGTAACATAGGCCAAAAATGCTCATCATACATGAGACCTAAATTGTGGAATCAGTTACCTTCTGATCTTAAAACTGCAAACAGCAAACAGCATAAATTTCTTTAAACATAAAATAAAAGCTGTTTTATGCAAAATGTACTGTTTTATACAAAAAAACGAAGACCGAATTGGCATACATTGCACACCTCTAAAAGGGACAATCACGGAATTAAGGTCATTTCGATCTTTTTAATGTTATCCATGCCATTCTAGCTAGGGGTTTTGTGATATTTTTTTAAATTGTATTTATGTATTTATTAATTGCTTATTTTCCTCTTTATTTTGATACTGTGGAAATATGTTATTTCTTTATTTAAATTTTTTAACATTGTAGAACTTAGTTAGTGGAAAAATAAAACTCACTTTTGTTGTCTTGTGTTTTGCATTATCATACCCATGGGATTATTTTAGTGACGATTTTTTCTCTATTTTATTCAAGATATAGCAATCGGGATGAGTTTGCAGATGATGCAAGACTTGTGTTTAAAAATTGCGATACGTTTAATGAAGATGATTCGGAGGTTTGTATGACATATACTCTTGAAACGGTGTATTAATCATTCTATCATGATCTACAATGTGATTATTTGAATTGTGGAAATTGTCTGTCAGTTATTTCCATGGGGGGGACAAGCTCAAATCTCTGAGAAGAAGAGGAGCGAGAAGGCTTAATCTACGAAGAACCTTTAACATTGCAAAAATAGAATGTAATTTTTACGAATAAATCTATTTCTTTTGCTAAATCGCCTTTTAGATTGAGGTTCTCGAGTGCATTTTCCATCCTTGTGCTCGTACTTGAACTCGTTTGTGCTCGTACTTGAACTCGTTTGTGCTCGTACTTGAACTCGTTTGTGCTCGTACTTGAACTCGTTCTGAATGGAAACCTCCCCATTGCCACCCTTCCCAGGGTGAAAGGGTTGATACAAAGATGTGCTTATGATGTTTACAATAGATTCTTTTTTTGTAGGTTGGGCAAGCTGGAAAAAGAATGCTAAAATTTTTTGATAAGAGATGGAAGGAAGTTTTACAGAAAGAGGACGAAAATAAGACCATGAAAGTGAACGAGGCAAGTGAGGATAATACAACTGCAGACGAGACTAGCAGTGGAACAGACAGTGATGAAGAGGATCAAGAGTGAACACTTTGAAAAGGTGAAATTTGTAAATTTCATATTTAAGTTGCTTTGCTAGTTGTTGTTAAAACAAATCTGATCTATTTCCGCAAATCAATTTCCAGGAACTGATATCCTACCAAATTTTATCATTTACCCTGATTTATCGGATTTTGAAATGTTAAGTTTATCTTAATCACAAAGCTCCAAAGTTGCAGTGCAAAAAGTCATGTCAAACTTCTCCAAAATATCAAACGTGGCAATGATAGTTTTTTTTCTCTAGCATTGGCTCAAAAACACATTTAGTCTTGTCACTGAGCTCTTTCAATGTTTCCTTTTAGGTGCCGCAGTTTTGTCATTGCTCAAACACTGCTCAAACATTGCTCACGTTGTGCGGTGCATTTGAAAAAGAATTTTCCATGATTGTCATTGGAGCTTTCTCGGTATGAACAATGTCACATGAGTGTTTTATGGATGGTCATTGAATGTCGCTGCCCTGTCCAGCCTTTGTATCAATGGTTTGCGGGCAGCTCTGCCTAAAAAAAATGATGAACGTTTGGTAGTAAAACAGAGTTAAGTACAAACGTTCCACGTATTAGCTTATTGGCTTGTATTTCCCGTGTTTAGTTTAAAACGATATTCCAGGTAACTAGGCTTATTTACAATCCATCTTGTCCAGTTAGGGTTGCCGGTATTTCAATTTATCAAATTCTGGAGGTTTGTCAAATTTTGAATTTTTGAATTTGATTCTGCGTAGGAAATTTAGTGTAACAAGCCACTGTTACATTTTTGGTAAAATTATAGCGATGTAAAGATTTGTAGCAGATTTGTAAAGATTTGCGGTCAAATTCTCACAAACTTTTGAATTTTCTATTGCTATAACTTTAACGAAAATGGATGTGGCCCTCGGGAACCATTCACTTTTGGGCCCTTTTTAACTGCCTTAAGTTAGGAGGGAACAACTGGGTGGAGAAATACCCGGCTGCCCAATCCACCCTGTTTTAAAGAGCAACAAGTTTATACACCCATAGTTGTTACGTGGAATGTTAGGTGACACCATGCTCCGTGTGGTGTCAGAGTAGTTATATACAAACTGGAGATAATGTACAGAGAAACAAAATATTGATATCGCAAGTGTTCAATTGTTTTAATTGTTATTCAGATAAAATTTTTACATCATTTCTATTTATTGCCAAGATACAATATAAAGGCGACTAAAGGAACTCACACACGCTCCAACCTAGTACTTGAGTCTTGATAAGTTTTGTTCTTAGCACTAGTCAGATGTCTGAATAGCATTACTTTACAGGAAAGCAACAAAGGTGACGTTCGTATTAGCCGCTGCCCATTATTCGAAGAACCGAAGTCGCATTCTTTAAAAAGCGTGGCGCGCAAATTTTCACGTAAGATTAATTCACAAACCAAGAGGTTACAAATGTTAAGTTCAACGAACCAAGTAAAACTGGTCTTTTTGTTGCGAGTTCTTTGAATCAAAACAACACTGTCGATACGGTACGCTTTGTAACATTTCTATCTTCGTTAGTCGTATTGAATTATTTTTCCCGCGAATTTTTAATTCGATTCCAGGCTTTAAATTGCTTCATCTTCCGCGAGGCTGTGCATCCCCAAAATTCGTCTCGCATGCTCAAACGAATGTCGCCTTTGTTCAGGAAAGCAAAAACGTTTATATATCATATTGACACAACTCATCATGTTTATCTTTTCGTGTGCGGTTTGATTTTTAATGATCTGGCAAGTTCAATGCCAGTTTCATAGCACAAACAAACTAACTCTGAAGATAAAATCTTTATAAACAGGGCGGAATTTTGTAAAACAAAAGATTGCGGTTTCAAACAAGAATAGATTTCAACGCAGCCAAGCAAATCACAACAAACGAAATCATAAACTTTTTAGCGCACTAAAAAATTAAAGAGTTCTTCTGATTTGATCGAATGCACTCAAGAGTGTGAAATCTATTCTTTCAAATCGCAAATCACATTGTCATGTTTGATTGAAACCGCAATCTTTTGTTTCACAAAATCCTCCTGTTAACCGTGACGCTTTACGTTGTTTATCAATGGGCCATATGACCCTTCGCCGGGTGAAAGGTTCAAAATTCTTAAACCCAGTCAAGTATTTGAAAGTTTCTGGCTGCTGAAATAAATCTAGTCAATTATAGTTGGTGGAAAAAACCTAGTCAAGTATTTGAATGCTTACAACCTTGAATTTACTTGCACAGAATTTATCACCGGCCAATATAATTTATCACCGGCCAATATGAACTTTAAAAAATTGCTGTTTCTCCTTTTCAATCAAATAGGAAAAGGGGGCGTACGGCCAGTCCACTACTGCTTACAGCTCCTGAAAGAATTCGTTGCTTTCTTAATTTGTTTGAAATAAACAACACCATTTTAGATGGCAGCGATATAACATATTTCTAAACAGCAGTCTCTTGTATTGAAATTGAATACAATACACCTTGTTTAAAATGTACATGCTGCTATATCTAGAAGAGTTGTCTGTCATTCAAAAACGAAAAAAATCTATTATGCATCGAGATTTGAATAAAGAAATCTAGTCGACCGTTCTGTTTATGAAAACAATATTCTTATGCTTTTTTACAATAATAAGTTCTTAGAAAAAACTATACCAAAACAACTGGCTTGAAACGTAAATTTACAGGCTTTATGTCAATAAACTGGCTGAATCGATTTTGTTACAGCTTGCAATGAGCATTCGCGCATATCGACGCAAGAGAAGCTCTTATTGTCTGCTTTAAAATTAAAACTGGATTAAAATTAAAAGTGAAATATTTATTCCGAGCTCTATGATTTGTGTCCTTTTGGCTTTAATAAGACATGTTAATTAAAAATGTTGTGTTGTCTTGCTCAGTCTTAGTATCATTGAAATTAAGAACAGCGAAAGTCTCACTGCAAAAATGTTTCATTTTTAATATATTATTTTTTGATGGTTTATGGGTGGCATCTTATCGCTTCAATCCAACCACCCAAATTTCAGATTTTTTATTTATCAGCTATAATTGATTTATGAATAACAGATTGACAACATGGGCATCAAATCTTTGATTGGTTGATCACATTTTTCTCCTAACCAAATTTAAAAACATTTACACCTCGAGGCATTGTTCGAGCTGGACCGAGGCCGTTTTAGGGGGCTTTAATAGAGTGAATTGCACGCTCTATTTTTAAAGTTTTTCAAAAAGTTATTTTTGTTCATTAATCTAAATGTCTTGGCGCATATCTGTTCTTTGGAACTTTTTCATATCGCGAGAAACAACGGAGTTAGTCTCCTCAATGTGTGTGTTTTTCCTTGAAAAAGAAACCAAGGCATTCAGATCAATCCCATGAAAATAATCTCCACAAGAACTTTAAAAAACAGAGCTTGCAGATCATTTCGTTGAAGCCACCTAAAACTGTTTAGATTTTTGTCGAACAATCCCGCGTGGTGTATATGTCATTCAATTCGTTTTGAGAAAACATCAAGCTAATTTTCAGATTGATAGGCCTATAACTTTCCAAGAAATAAATTCACATTGACCTGAAAGGCCATGATAAATGTTCCAGTGGAGAGTGAGTTGTGAGTTGTCCTTTCCATTAGGTGTAAATGCTAACTTTTATATTTTACCTTAAAAAAAAGGCTTTTCGATATGGCTTTGATCAGTTGTTATAGACTGTCTCAGTATTTTGACGTACCGAAGAATTATTCTATGTACATTTCGAGATTAGTGCTTGGAGAGATTTGTTTTATGAAAAGTGGCTTGTAAACCTGTTGCCAATATTTTTTGTTGTTTTTTTCTGTCTTTAAAATTTGCGGCTGCTTTCTGCGTTTACTCGCGGGCAATAGGAAACGCGAGTGTCGTGCTGAACTGTTTTTTTTACAAAAGTTGCAACAGAAACAAAGAGCAACAGTTGAAACAATAACAACAACAACACTCCTGTTTCTTATTTTCCGTGATTAATTAAAATGGTGTGCAATACAACGTCGACAGGCCAAACGTAGTTGCTGCATAATCTCCAAAATCGTAACAAAAATTCTTCAAAAAATAGGGCAAACCCCGACTCTTGGGAAAGTAGCAGATTTCCAGGACCCCCTCTATTTGAACCCCTGTATAGAAGATTGCAGATAGGAGATGACTGTCGCTGTCGGCAATTACTCTTACGTGGAAACTAGGCTTAAACCTTGCTGCCATCTTTGAGGCAGTTGAGGCAGTAGACTTGTAATTTTTATATTCCACAAAGTTGCTCAAAGCTATTCTTCTTTGTCATTCTTCTTCAATTCTCTCAAGGGAAGGTTTCATCGGTAGTCGCGTTTGTCCTTCTTCAACTGCATGGCAACAACAACATAATTCAAACAGTCTTGATTTAAGTGTCGTCGCAATGATTCGCAACGTACTGGTATACTCTCCGTGCTGAAAAGCATACACGAATGGATCCGAGGCTGCCTGAAAGTATATTGCCCAGAATGCAATTTGGTCAATTATTTTTAACCACGTCGGTCCAACAAGTTTGAATGTGCTGAGCAAAATTGACACAAAAAATGGAGTTCGGAAGGCAATGAACGACAAGAAAACCAATAAAACTGCTGTATTGATTCGAGTCTGGCCAGTCTCTAAACAGCCATTGTTATTTGCAACACTTGCCACAACACAACCTTTCGCTGTTCTTGTATTCGTATCTCCCGTGTATATCACAATGGAAATATAACAAAACAAAAGTAGAAATAACGGCAATGCGTATAAAGTCGTCATAATCAGTGTGTTGTACGTGACTCTTTGAATATCATCAACATTTGCAAATATGCAGCCGAATATGCTCGAAGAAAATTCGTATTTCCCCCCGTTAAATATGGGTCCTATTGCAAGACCTATGGCGGTCATCCAAGCCATCAAAAGAAATACGACGCTTTGTAATCCAGATATTTCTGAATCAAGTGGCCCAGTGATCATGAGATATTGATACAAGCAAAGCACAACTATTCCAAGCACTGATGCTGCCGTAAACAACGTCACTGTGAATGAATTTATTTTGCAGAATGTTGAAGTGAGACCCTGAAAACAAAACAAAGAGTGATTAATAAAACGAGAGCTTTAATTTTCGGAGATGAGCATGTGCAAAAGTAACATCGCAACTTTTTCCTCAGGCCCTGTTTGCATTGCTTTCTCCCGTTTTTAAATCACTCACACCCTTGTTCAAATCACTCCGTGTTCAAATAGGCAGGACCCGGTTTCCGCGACTCTGTTATCAACATCATGAAAACGGAGCTGTTTCCATTATTCCGTTTTATTTTTGATTCAGCGTTTTCAAACAACTCCTCCATTTTAGGTGTTTTGATTAAACGATGCGTTTTCAAATACTTAGTTTTCAAATCACTCCGCTTTGAGAAACGTTTTTAAATCGATCTGCTTGGATCTCAAATTATGCTTCGTACGAAAACGGAGTAATGGAAACAATACCTCAACCAGTTACACCAATTATGCAATGGTGTTCCCGTTGCGCGTGTTCCAATCTATCTCTCGTGTACTTGATTGGTTAGTGTTGGCTCTGTGTTACATCATTGTAACAATGAGACACATGAGACATACCAGATAATTATTTCACATACCTCATTTCAAAATACACATTTCAAAGTTAACACCGATATTTGACCTACTTGGTAGTGTTCTGTGCTGAAATGTAGCTGTTTCATGCTTAATTAAGAGTTTTGCCAACCCTTTATGTTTTTATTTTCTTAAAATTTAGTTTGTTGCCATGTTAACAATAAACTGAAATTTGCCTTTGTAGCAATCTTCACTTACTTTTTCTCGAAATAGTACTTCTCCAACAGCATAAGGAATACACGTGCATGCTTCTCCGATGTCAGCAATTGCCAAGTTAAACAGAAACAAATTCAGCGGTCTTTTGATGGAATGGTTCCAACATATAACGATAAAAATCAGCGAGTTGCATATTATTGCAAACATCGTGACAACCGCCATTAAAATACCAACTGCGCTGCTTAAAACAGGCATTTTTGGACCAATATATGCAACTGTGTACCTTACCTACCCTTGTCCTTATTTTTGCAACAAATTATTTAGGCCACATTCTAACAATCTTCCGTTTGAAATGACGCCTCAATAAAAGTAGAATTAATAATTCTTATCTAATGATACAACAAATTCTTGTTCATTTGGCAACAGGTATATTTCATGGCTGCCGAAAACGATTCTGTAGCCATGAACATCCACTGTGGGTTGAGTATGAACATGTACAACTCTCACAATAAAAGAAAAAACCTCATAATCAGAGTCATACGATCGAACACACATTTATGATTATAAATCACTTTTTTTAACTTACTAAATTACAGTAATGTGTTTAGCAATAAGAAAATTATGAAATAAGTGCAAAGCAAATTTAACCTCTCCAACCCGCCACCAATTTCGCTTAATGTTTAATCATGTGTATCCACAACTATGAGCAGTTACCATAGCATCGCTGTCGCCACAGGTTTTAGGATACGCGGAAAAGCTTATAGAGTTTGGAACAATTTAAATTTCTTTAATTTCATTTTTAACTGTGCTATTTTTTTGGTGTTGTAACCGTTCCTTAATTTGATAATGCCTAATAATGCGTATCATTTACACATACAGTAACTACGTAACTACGTAATATAAATTACAATTTTTTAAAGTTTCGTATCTAATATTTCCGAATTCTGCATAAAGTCTCTTGAAAAAGTTGCAGTCTTTGATGACAGACTGATGTTTGAAAGCGGTTGATTTCCGTTCCTCTTTCTTCGCATGGAAATTATTTCCATAAATCTTGTACGCAGTTTTTTTTGCATGAAAATATAGATGACCGGATCGGAAATAAGGCCGACATACCAGACCAGGTATATAACATCTGTAGGATTTCTATACACCATTAATGTTATATCTGGAATGAGAACGAATATGACGTAAGTAAGTGTTATCATTGCCGTCATCTTTACCAAACGATTATTGTCCTTCTTTCGTTTTACTTGAGTGTCTTGTCGCAGTGCACCATGAGAAGATTTCTTCAACCGCTTTAATATTATGTAGATATATGTTACAAAAATTGCTGCCGTAGTTGCAATTGCCATTATTGGGTTTATAAGACCTCCGTAAAGTTCAAGGAATGTTTTAGAGTCAATGCAAATTGGTGCAATACCAGCTACTATAGAAATGATCGACAGTACAACTAACGTTGCTTTTGCTTTCTGCTTTGAGAAAATTATTGGATACTGCAATGGATTTCTAACGGCAATGAATCTATCTATTGACAGGACAATCATTGTAAATTTGTAATTTAGATATGCTGACAGTATCATAATATAAACGGCTCGCGTCGCCTTGGTGTTGTTATATGTGCTCACATTGTATTCTAACATCGCATATGTTGCTAAAAATATTGATATAATAAGTTGAGATGAACTGAGAAACATTAGAATTATGTTCTGGTTTGTTTGATTTTGTCTACTGCTGTAGAGCAAGTACAATCCTAAAGCATTGAGAATTGCTGAAGGTACCAAAAGCATGAAAGAGATTATTGTGTATGCATTCGAATCCATTGTTTGTTCTTACTTTCTTCAGTTATTTGCTTTCCTTTGATTGAAAACCAACGGCATATCTGCCATATTATGGCTTATTGTTATCACTCTATTCCAATTATGAAAAAGATGTTTTTTAGTTGTTTCTTCTTTTTATAAACAGTTTGCAATATTGATATACAACTGTGCTCGCTTGTGGAATTGATTGATTGATACTATCATCTAAAGCATATTGCAATGTTGTAACTCAAATTATTACCTCTCAATTCTAATTTTTGAAAGATGCCTTTTTCGACTGTTTGACGTGTGCCTCGTCAACACTACTCCTTTCTACAAGACAGTGAAACCCAAGAGCTTCTTTTTTCATCTACTTTACTGTTATTTGCTTTATTTATAGATGCTTCATTCTGGAGCTTCTTCTTCTTCTCATTGCAACTTAAATTTTATTATTCGGGTACACGTCTTTCAAGTGAAATATTACCTTTAATAAATGTTAGTTTTTTCTGTTGAAAATCCATTCACATTATTAATTACCTCTGTCCATTCCAACGTATCAACATCGAAAAATACAAGAAAATTCGTCAACTTTGAATGCTTTGCTTTGAACTTAAAATATTCAACATTATTGTCATTTTTAAAAAGGTATGAAATATACGAACAATAGATACCAGCTGTTAAAATATGGTTTGAAGAAAGTTGTCTTTACCGTCCAACATGAAAGGAAAGCCGATAATCTTATGGGAAGAAATAGAGATAAAAATTTTCCCTTGACAAAATCTTCAAGTATACAGTTCAATTGTATGACGTCATGGGGAGAAATAATTACAAAACACCTCATAGTTTTGAATTTTTTTTGCCGTATATTTTATTTGCGCCACGTTTTATGAGAATCAGACAGATGTTTATAAAAAGTTTTGAAATTTTGGGAGTCCTATTTTGAGCATTTTGCAATACAATTTTGGGATAAATTCCGTAATTCTCATCCATTTTTATTGAGTAAGCTTTCAATTTAATTTTAAATTTATTGCTTCTGGTAGAGCAATTCATTACGAAGTTTTCAAGAGGAAAAGTATACCCAATTGACGCTTTCTGCGAGTTTCCTGAAGAGTTTTTAGAACAGTGCTAGGCGCGGATCCAGGGAAAATTGTAGGTGGTGCTGAATTTTAAGGGCCACACCCTTTAAACTCTTGGAAAACGCCCTAATCTGATAAGTGTTGGATAACGCCCTTTTAAAATGTCTTTCAAATGGTACAGAGTTTATTTAAACCAATAATACAAATAAATTGGTTAGTTAGATTAAAGTCTGGCCAAACGATCCAATATTTTCGCAAACATTTTCGAATTAACAAATGCTTTTGAAAGTTGCAATTTAGCTAAGTTTAAATTACTTTCGGCAAACAATAAATTATTTAAATGCCGTGAACCGAAAAGTTGAAAAAGTGTAAAGGGAAGCTCAATCTTAACTGCCTGAACAGCACTCCTAACAAACAAATCTACCAAGTCACTACAAAAGCGATGACTACGAGCTCACAAACCAATGTTAGCGTGAATGACCGCGACAGATGTTTGAGTTTACAATCAAAATTCAAAAAAGTAGACGAATTCCGCACATCGATATCATCGGTCTACATTTCGCAGATGACACCGCATTAATTTCTAATGAAATCAAGCAGGCCCATGTACTTCTAGCAAGAATTGGTAATGAAGTAGCAGAGATAGGTCTACACCTTAACAAAAAGATAACAGAGTTGATGGCATTCAATTTTTCCGTAGCAACTGAACCAGGATTGAAAACGCAAAGTGGGGGCATCTCTGAAGAAAGTAGACAACTTCGCGTATCTGAAAAGATCTAAAAGCGCGGAAAGGCATGGGTTGCTTGTCCCAAGCTACGGAGAAATGGAAATCTAAACTTTCACACTCAGGACATTTGGCTATCTCAAATGCTTGTTGTATACCCAAACGTTCCTGAATTTTCCAGGGTTTAATTAAATTCAAAATTAATATTAGTTTAAACAACTAATGTTGAAACTAATCCAGTTAAATACTTCAAACACTGTTTGGAAGAAATTTGCAAATTTAGAAGATGTACTTTGCAAAAACAACACAATCTGTCCAGAATTGATGTTTTGTTCTTTTTAGCTTTTTCAGAAAATATATTGAAAGGAAGGATCTGTATGTCAACAGGAGTAGCTACAGCCTTTATTTAATTTTGAATTTTGAATCCTCTGTAGATTTTATTCTGATAAATCTTTGCTTTTGTCTCACAAGTGGTCAAATAGAGTGGTACAAAGTGGTTTCCCTTCTGCCCAATTGAAAATCAACTCACTTAACCTAAACTTATCTTCATCATAATTGTCATTGTCTGCTATGGTGAAATATTAAACAACATTTCCAATCACACTCAATAAAGC
>JAYJMH010001533.1:0-29337 GCA_036873815.1 Phacellophora camtschatica
AAATTCGTATTTTAAAGAAAAGTATGATATAAAAGGGTCAAGAACGGCACAGTTCCAAATTCTCCATAAAATTTGGCTGGGTATGGGTGGAAAACATGCTTTTTTTCAAAATATTCAAAATTAGCCCGCTTGACCCCCTTAAGAAACCGAGGCTCAAAATCTTTAGGAGAACAATAGAAGACCAGTAAAATGATTTTATAAATCATTAAATATGATAAAATGACTTTTCGGACCAAGCGGATTATTTTGAAACTCGATAAGAGTGATATTGGGCGACATTTTAGAGCAAAACGACATTTATAGGCCAGCCTAATTTTGATCATTAAAAAAAATGACCCATTGAGCTTCCCAATGTATCGGAACCCAGCGACTTAGTTGGTAAGAAAGTAAGTAAGTTATCGTATTTAACGTGCTTAGCCCGCGAAAGTCTCGAGATAAATAGTTTCCAGCAGGGGAAACGGGTCATAAAGTTTCAGTTTCAGGCACATACACTTGCTATTCTTGCAAGGTATGGGTTTCTGCGCTTGGTCCTTCCTCTCGATGTGACCACACCTCGTGATTCTTTTTGCCTTTGCCTGGAATTACAGAGAGTTGGCAGCTCCCCTCACACTTTCGAAGCAAGTATGACATCGGTGGAATTCGAGCCTACGACCTTGCGATCGTGAGTCAAGCGCCTTGGCCATCCATCCTGGTGGGTGTTTGTAACGACGTTACACCCCAAATAATTTTACAAAAAACATTTAACATATTCAGGCAAAATTTGCGGTAAAATTGCAGAGAACAATGCATTGAGGTAAGTGGCTTGGTTAAAAAAACAGATAAAAACGTATCACCCACGATGAAAGTTTAACAAAAGATGAGATCTCAAACAACCGCAAGTACCTCACGAAATTCACTGTGACTCAAGCAACTGTGAACATAAAGTAAGCCACTGAAAGACGACGTGGACAATTATCCCACAAGCCACTTGTTATAACCAGCAGTTTTGGACTCAAAACGTTAAGTACCTTTGAATTTAGCTCCGATTAAAAATTTAGGAAATATTGCAGCCTGGTTCAATGACACATAAACCCGGGGAGTGGGCAAGTTCAACAAGCAGGTGACAGGGGTGTGTCAATTTAACATGTGAAATCACACCCTAAAATTTATAAATTTATTGAAAACCATACGCCAAAATTTATCAGAAATAGAATATACATACCCTACATAAAGTAATAATCAAGGAACCAAAATAGAAAATGCACACCCTAAGATGACCATCTAATAATTGTGCCAAAAATCCAATAATGTAATCAAGTAGCTACTTTGAAAGATGATACCCCAAAATTTATGATCTTCCCAAAAGTGATGCCCTAAAATTCATTTTCCGTCTGAAAAAAAAAATTCCCAAAATGGCATACCCCGTACAGATAAGTATGGTAGTTATCCACTGCCACTAATATATTTGTGTTCTGTTGCCTGTCGAAGTTGAAGTGTGTGAAGTCTGTTGTATGTTACTTGCTGTTGTTGGTACCCTGAGTACCAAAGCCTTGAGAAAAAAATAAAAATGAAAGAGAAAAAAAAGAGAAAAACGAAAATGAAAAATTTCCTTTTTCTCCAAGGCTCTGGTACCCAGGGTATGTTGTTGGTTGTATTTGTTGTTTTACGAGTGTTCCCATGGCTTAGTTTCTTGGTTCCAGGATGCATTGCACTTGAAAATATCAGCAGAATGGGTCCTCCGCCATTTGTAAAATAGGGAATTAGGTTCTTCGAGAAGCCATAAGTCAGAGGACACGCAGAGAACACTGGAGGATGAGGTGATCATGACAAGACTGAATTATTTACATAAACTACATAATTAGCCATATGTACTGCCACTAAAGTAACAAGGGGGGCTTCAATATAAAAATAACCCAAAACAATACCAAGACGTAAAATTTAGTCGTTTTAGGCATTAACAAGGGGGACTGAGCCCCATAGCTATGCAGCATTGATAACAAGTATAGAAATACAAGACGATGACAGACGTACAGTATTGTGACTTTACTTGCCGGAAATCAATGTACAGAGAAAGAAGGAAATGTAAATACGAGGCTTATCCTGTTACACACACAATGTAGTGGTTTTGTAAAATAATCGGTTGTTTAAAATGATCGTTCTTTTATTACGAATTGCACAATCAGGAACGATGGCCACATCCATACCATGCACTGTCTTTTAAAGATAAATGAGTGCTTTATATGTGCCACCCATCACAGTGTCCCCGTACTGAATGGATGACCCCTACGCAAACAAGGAATGCACAAGGGAAACCAAAATTTCTGTTTCCTTTTGGTAGATTTTTGGTAAAATTGCTTAAAAAAGGAAAGCTCTTTACAGAGGCTGCATCCATAAATAAATGTTTAGATTTCAATTTTTGGATTTCTTTCTGAGTGTGTTTTCAAGCCCCATTAAATTCATTTCATAAAACGCTATGGTTTAGGTTATGGAGATCCAAAGACGCAGTTTAAACGAAAATCTAGACCTCTGGTTTTGGGTTGAAGGCAAATTTGAACTTTCAGAATTAATGTCTCGACTCTCGATGCACAAATAATATCAAAATATATTAAAAATTGTCTCTAATAAACTTTTTAGAGCAACTGTTATATTTTTTAAGTAAAATTTTTGGACCCAACAATATGTTATCGAAATTCCAGACCCAAGAATATAGGACACGCCCCCCTATCCAAGTCAAGTGATACGCCCTCCCCCCTGGGCGAAAAACTATAGCCCGACGCAAGACGAACTCTTGAGCCTGAAATAATAATAGTTGGTTTATACGCATCTTAGTAGGGTAGTATCTTGTATATGAGAGAAGTGAAATTACTAATGAAATAAATGGCTAATGAAAAAGGAGAAAATTTCAAGTAAATGAAAATGAAAATCAAGAAAATGAAAGGTTTCAGAGGATTACGAAGGCAAGAAGCCTCTATTCAGTAGTAGATTAACTTATCGGTTACGCCCCCTCCCCCCCCCCCCCGATGTTTTGTTATTCATAAAAGGCCTTCAACTGTGTTGTCATCATCAGAACCAAAAGGATTCTGACTCATATTAGGAAAAGGAAAACAAGTGTCTCCAAATTAACAAAAGTTTAATAAAATATTTAATAAATGTATACTAATTGTGTACGTTTTCCCTGAAAATTAAAATCTTGAGATACAGAGAAAAGAATTAAAGGAAATATCGAACTATTTTTCAATTCGAAGTTTGTGAGAGGCGATCTTTCATGCACCACATCAGTCCCTCACCTGTTAGGTTACAAGGCCCCCTTGCGAGCTAATTAGGCCCTGTCTTTTTAGAATATACAAACAAAAATTGAAAATATTTTTTTCGTGCATATTTGCACAGATTTCCAGTATAAGATACGTGTTATTTACTTGTTTTTCTACTGCATTCGATATGATAACAAAACCTTTATTAACTACTTCCATCGCGGCAGATTTTTTCCGGCATAATTCTTTGCTGTTTTGGAAAGTTCACGCATTAGTTCTTCGAGCTGCAGCAAATGACGTCCAAACGTTTTTGTGCAAGCGAACAGATGAGTGGAATTGTGTTTGCTAGAGATGAAAAACAACAACAAATACGAGGTTATTTTAGAAATTAAATTCTGCCTGCAGAATGCTTTTACGCAGCGATGACAGACTTTACATTCTGTCGCTTGGTCAACGGATAGAATTTTTTTTGACGGCAGAAATTAATTGTGTAGACGGGAAGCCATTTTAAATTGTTGCTGTTTTCTATTTGGCTGGACCTAACTTTGCAGACCGATCGAATTGTCTGTCGGCTGAATAGTCAAATTATAACGGCATCGGAAGACCTTTAAATTCTGTCGCTTCGACGACCGATATAACTTTTTGACGGAAGAATGATCAAATTATTGTATAAAAAGGAAGCCATTTTAAAATGTTGCCGTTTTTTATTTTGCTGCATCCAACTCTGCGGACCGATGCGATTGTCTACCGGCTAAGTAATTAAATGATAGTGGCATCGGTAGACAGATGGGAAGCCAATCTGGCATTTAAGTGCTATTTTTTATTCTGCTGGCTCCCATTTCGCTTGGCCATAGGCTTGACATATTAACATGTAGTGAATTTGAATTTCCAGTAGCATATTCTGCATGTCAGCTTTTCGCTTTTTATTAAAGAAAAGCTCAAAGGGGACAGTTTTTGTTGTTGCAATAGTGGCTATACAATTTGTGATTGTGAGCAAATTCGTTATACAGCGAGCAAATTTACGGCCAGCGCTAGATCTTAGATACTAGACGTATCCCCAGATATATGACAGATAAAAATTTTGGGTTTCGTTGTGCATTTTGTTCTTAAATTTTTTTTGAAATGTGCATTTTAGGAACGAATAATATTTGTCATATATCTGGGAGTAGCCCGCGTATATTAAGCCTCTACAATCTGGTGCTGACCTAAATTCGCTATAGTTAGCATTCGCGGCCTAGGCTAGATAAGCTCTGCTTCCCTTAGGTCGCGTAGAATACAATTTTTTTTATTCTTTTATATCATTATCATGTAGTAAGATTGTATTCTGCAAATAAAATTGAATTGAATTGATGGCAATCTTTCAATGAAACTGTGTTGTTAATACAAGAAATCTTCCCTCATTACAATGCTGCTGCTGTATGCTGGCTATAGATTACACTGTGAGTGATTAGAATCCTGAAACAGGCTAGCTCCAAGTCTATTTCGTTTCGTTAATCAGTAAAAAATATGTAACTGCGGAGGAAAATACCCTACGGAGGAAAATACCCTGCGGAGGAGAGACCTTCCCGAGTCTGGAAATAGGCCAGCTGAAAGAACGTTTTTCTTGCCACTATCAAATTTCAAGAACTCAAAATAGAGTGATTTGATTAGATTAGCTTTTCTTCAAATAATTAAAAATTAGTTTCCTGTATATCAATCGAAAGCTTTTCGTATCGATTATTCAAGTTCAATATTAAAAATTCAAATTATCAACATAAAAAAATCACTATTGTGTCATTTCGTGAAAACTGATTTCAAAGAAGCAAAAAAAGCTACACTTTCTTCTAAAATTTATTTCAAAATATTTCTCAAGTTTCTTAAAGTTAACCGTAAAGTAAATTGTTATGTGTAACGTTTTTCATTTTTTTGAACAAAGTACCTTTTAAACAAGTTTAATAACTTATCAACAATGCAGTACTATAGTTTCTTACAAATTGGTTTCTTAGAAAAATACAAGTGTGTGTACCTTTTGGCAAACTCGCCTCGAAAGCATGACATGATCACTCACGGAGGAATCGAAACCACAACATGACTCATGAAGGAAACAGGAAAATATTGCTGCAGTATAAAATCGTTACAGTATCACGATAACACTGCTTGGGGGAGGTAGCGGGGGTGAAGACTAGCTCTTTAGTCTCAACTTTAGAAAATAACTAAAAAACAACACAAACAAAAAATAGTGAAACTGGGGAGAAGAGAAAATGCGGCGGAAACGCGGAGGAAGAAGGAAACGAGAGGAAATTTCTTTTTCAGCTTCGCCTTTTCTCTTTTGTGTTATTTTTTAGTTATTTTTCAAATTGAGACTAGGAGCTAGCCTACTTGGGGCGAGGAAAAAGCTAGGAAATTATGAAACCATTTCCTACACCCACCATTGTATGCGACACACTACACACACCACCAGTCCCTAAACGGTAAGGTAAAGCCCATAAAGGGACTAAAAAGACCTGCAATCAAGGTTGGTATCTTACAAAAATATGCAGCAAAGAATGAATAAACTCATTTCTTAAAAACAAAAACAAAAAAGGGAAAGAGAAAGAGAAAGAGGAAACAGTAAATACTTTCATTCCAAAACTTGATTGATTCAAAAGTTTGGCTGGACCGTGCAATGAGCTGCAACAAGTACAAAAAGAACAACAATACAATTTGCATAAAATACTGAATTGTGCTCAGTAATCAGCATTTTATTCTCAAATATCTAGCTACTGTGAGAGGTGTGTTACGTTTACAACTTACAAAATGCATTGCAATGTGAATTAAATGCAACGCTCCTAGCACGCTTCGCAGACATCACTTTGCGAGAAATTTCCAATTTGTTCTCAAGCAAGGGAAATAAACGAATGCATAAAAGGAAACGAGGTTGGACAGTCAACATATAAATCATGGGAAAAGAGCATGTTTTTGATCATCATATTTTGCAGGAAACAATAATCTGTTGAAAGTCTTTCAAAATTACATTTAAAGACCCATTGCTAAACATTGCAGCAAGGTTGCGGTAAAAAACTAATTTTGACCAAGACGTAACACGGCCTTGCTAGGCCAAAACTAACTTTCAGATAACACGAAAGTCGTCAGAGAAATGTACCATGATGGGTAATTTTTCTCGCAATGGCCGCTGGTTAGCAATGGGTCTTTAAGATCAAACGATACTTACTGAGAAACTTACTGAGAAATGTACCATAATGCGTAATAATACAAATGCGTAATTCCACATAAGACTTAATATTACCAGATAGTCGTATTTCACATAATCCTACAGACACTGTAAATAAGTATCCACGTAATCCTACAGACGCTGCGAATATGTACCCACATTTGCACATGATAATTTTGAAGTGGTTATGATGTAATATTGTACAAACGATATCTTGTTTTTAAGCTATTTGACGATTTCATGTGACTCATCGCTAAACAAAACGCTATATCAGGAAAGGGTAAGTACACGTAAAATTTGCTTTCATGTCAAGTTCCCCTGCCACTGCACTGATCCTAGTGCAGTCAGAATAGAATCTGGGACTTTCTTGCAAACATAACTGAGAAAGACAATAGAGCCCGGGGGGGGTAAGTTCAATAAGTAGATGACGGGGGTGTGCCATTTTAACATGTGAAATCCGACCCTAAAATTCATCAATTTTTCAAAAACTAGTAGAAAATACTTACCCTAAAAATTAATAATTACAGACCCTTAACAGAAAATAAACACATTATGATCATCATCTGATAATTGTGAAAAAAAATCAATAATGTAATCAAGCATTTTGAAAGATGATAACCCAAAATTTATGATTTTCCCAAAGATGATACCCTAAAATTTATCCCAAAAAATGGCACATCCCGTATCGGTATATATGGTAGTTAGAGTCGAACGACGCCCCCCCCCTTGGGCAATAGAGTCGAACGACGTTCCCACCGCAATGATCTAAAAACTAGGACGACCCACACAGCCCTCATTCTAAAACGGCTCTTCAACGTTAAAATTGTCTATACCCTATCGGTGTTGAAAACAATACAGGTTTGATATCTTGTTTACACTGCTCCGTTTTGACATGAAAACGATTAAAAACACGGTGCTGCTCCTGCTTTTCTCAGTAACCTCATGAAACACGTAAACGATGCTAAACTATGATGTCATTAGAGAAGTCAACAGCATTAAATGTCTCCATTTTTAGTGTTCACACTTGAAGTGATGGGTTTTCAAAAGGCTCCGTTTTCACGAACGTATTCCAAAAGCTCATGACGTATTAATGTGACACGAAAAACAAAAAACCGAGAAAAATCTGTTTTTATGTAAAAACGAAGTAATGTAAGCAAGAGCTACACGATAAAAAGCTGTAACATTTTGTTGCGATCGTCAAAAGTTTTAAAAGATCGTATTGCAAACAACGTTTGTTGACCTTTCACGCCCGGATTTATTCCCAGTCCATCTCATCTAGATAAAAGGCATGTAGGGGAGAAAGTCCACGTGACACCCAAATACAATGCTTTGATTCATTGGCGCAAAGTTTTGGTCAAAGTTCTAAGAGCAAAGGTATGACATTTTATGGCATCCCAGATAATATGGCGATTTATTGTCTTGCAATATATTTGTCAAAAAAAAAACAGCAGGTAAAAGTTAATTGGCTATTCTTGTATTTATATATCATGTTTAGCAAATAATTTTCGAAGCAATACTAGGATTGTTACAGAAGTAGGCCCAAGCCAGTCTGAGAAGCATGTCTGTTCCCAAAAAGACTTTGTGTGTGCAAGGGCTTTACATGTGCGTGTGCACGCGTGCAATGCCGAGGACACATTTGGAGTCAGGCGTGCACGTTTTTATTAGCAGACTACAAAAAGGCCTATGGGCTAGCTACCACTGCTTTTTTGGTATTGAGTCTGAGTGTGTGCTTGTGCACCATTGCTTTTTGGGCGTGCACTCAACGGACCTTTAATTTACTCTTGTACATGCACAGACCATACTCCTCAGACTGGGGCCCAAGTAGGTTCAAAGCTGAAGTCACACATCCTTCGTTTCTACAGTTTTCCGTAACATTTTTTAGACCTATCAGCTGTTTATGTATTGTTTCTTGCACAATGAAGTTTAATCCTTAACATATTTCTTATTAATCCTTAAGATATTAACCAGAATTTCTGCATGTGTTGCAAACGCCCTGTTTTTCAAAGCTCATACTGTCCCAGATTTTGTCTGAGGTTTTGGGAAAACCAATCAAACGCCTATTTTGGGTCACGTGCATCATTTGCTTTTATCTCGAAACGGTGAATTAAGAGATAAACCCTATCTAAGTTTTATATTGCATGGGGTGACACACAAAAATCATTTTAATTCAAAAGATAAACTTCTACGCTGAAGTATTTAAATTTAATATGAAGTTTTATCCGCATATACAGTACCCCCTGAAATTTTGCCGTTTTATGTTTTTAATCAAAAGGTCATATGGCCCCCTTCCGCTGGGGTGAAAAAGTTTTGGCCAACTTCCAATCTGCCCATCTTACTCTTAATGTTCATTACACAGTGTGTCATACTTTTCATATTATTCAAATTCCAATAATACGCACATTTTCCAACAATTGAATAGAAAAATTTAATTTAACTTTCCTGGAATCAAGTCTGCTAATATAAACCACTTCTGATCGAATTAGCAGGAATGTAATAATTCGGTCCATTTTCCTGTAACAAAAACAAAGACTTCCGAATTAATTATTTTCTCGTAAATAATTTCAATACTGGTTTAGCTATATATTTATAATTTAAGTTATTGCAAAATATTTCCTGTAACAAACAAGTTCAATATGAAAGGTTCTTCGTCAATATAGCAAACATAGCTACAAATCTTACACTCCATCAAGAGCCTCAAGTTTCTTAAGAGTTTCTTAAGTGATTATCTTAAACTATAAAAAAGAAACAAATGGTTTAACTTTGTAAACTCAACTCATTCATTACAAACGGGTTACATTACTTCTACGCATTACGCTAGTACTAATGAAAATACAATACAATACAATACAATACAATACAATACGACACAAAGCAGTACAATACAATACAATGCAATGCAAGGTTTGCCACAAGCTAAGAGTATACCCTTATTTTATATGGACACATTACCTTTCAGATTGCGGGATTGGGCATACTTTACCTCGCAGATTGCGGGGCTGGACATGTTTTACATTTCAGATTGCGGGATTGGGCATACTTTACCTCGCAGATTGCGGGGCTGGACATGTTTTATATTTCAGATTGCGGGATTGGGCATACTCTACCTCGCAGATTGCGGGGCTGGACATGTTTTATATTTCAGATTGCGGGATTGGGCATATTTCACCATGAGCCTACGCGTCTCATGGAATTCAAATCTAACTCGGATTATAGGGCATGTCCGCGCAAATTTAGAGCTGACCCAAAAATATAACGGAACAAAAACGCAAACCCAAAAAATAGAACAGGATGGCGCATGTTATGATGCAATTTTGCTGCCTATGAAATCTTTCTATTAACATTTCTATTCTATTTCTTAATATTTAACACAGAAATATAAGATTTCAAATTTTTAGAACAAAATTACATTTTTTGATGAAAAATGTTTCAGACCCAAAAATATATTGTTAAAATCAAAATCGCAGACCAAAAAATACAGGACATGCTCCCTACTTAAGTCAGGTGGTACTGAGGACAGCCACCATGTAGAATAGTTTCTTAAAATCTGAGCTCCAGTACTGAGCTCCAGTAGTTTCCTTACAACCTGATTTCTTATATAAATAATAATTTATGAAAATAACAAGTGTGATGACTCATTTAAATTTTAAAACCGCGAAACAAATTAAGCAATACAGTTGGAAGCAAAGAGATTTTCAGTAAAACAAAAATCACAATGAAAAAAGATCTGTAAAACAATAAATGGGTTTTAAAATTCTTAAAAAAGAAACCACAAAACCATCTAGAAATCCTCAATCTTAATAGGAGACAGAAAATGAGTGAATAGGAGATCAAACAATCTAAAGTAATATAGCTAGTCAAACATATTCTTTCCAAAAAAAACGTTTCTCGTTAAACCATGAATTCTAAAAAGTTATACTGTACATAACTGCGGTGTAAAACATAAGCCACTCGAAGGCGCAACTGTTTCACAAGATAAGACACAGCAAAGTGCACGTAGCTATGAGCAACATTAATCGTGTTTTTAACCCAGGGTTCAACACGAAATGAAAATTTCCAATAGATTCAAAACATCTTTGAGTGAAAGTGAAGGCAGAACGATAAAACGAAACTGAAAATTAAAACCAACACAAAAGCATAACAACTGTGCTCTGTTCTCTCTCTTCACGATACGACATAGCTTTGCTTGGTCATTTGTCATGAGCACATAACGAATACCACAATGGTTAAAAAAAGGAAAATTAGAAGCCTCGATAACCTCTGGCCCTCAATTGTGATTTGATCTCCATGCAAGATGAGTATACCAAACGCACAGAAAATGAGTGAGTCGTGCAACACACGCAAACATACGCCATCGCAACGCAAAAATGTAAAACACAAAGAAACATACCGGCAAATGCAACAATTGCAACAAACGCAGAATTGCAAAACCAAAGAAATCTATCCACAAAAAGCTTAAGCAAACGAAGCAAGCACAGCAAACGCAACAAACGCAGAAATGTAAAGCACAAAGATACACCACACGCAAAAAGGGCCCCAAACGCAACGAGCGCAGAAAAAAAAACATAAAAAGCATGCCAACAGAAGGATTACCAAAACGCAACAAACGCAACGAACGTAAAAAACGCAGAAATGTAAAACAAAAATAAATCTATCCACAAAAGGCTTCAGCAAGCGCCACAAACGCAGCATTGTAAAACACCAAGATACATACCTGCAAATCGTATTCCAAAACAAAAGGCGGCATTTCGAGTTGATCAGGACTGATGAAATCGTATAAATATTGCACTCCACTGACGAATTTTATTTGATCTTTAATCGATGCAGCAGAAAATATGGCAAAAAACCACGACACTATTCGATCCCATATCGAGCCATGTACGACGTACAAACCTCGTAGGTTCCGACGATACCTTAAATGAAAACATTTAAGACTGTTAATGATAAGAAAATTGCGTTTCTGCATAAAAGGGGAACGCGTTCGGTGCACAATAAAAAAATTATGGTGAAATTAATGATTTGATTATCATTTGATAGGCAATTTTGCATTCAAGATGCTTCGACTATATAAATTTGAAATTTTTGAACGTTGCGGACCTTAAAACGGGGTTACAAATTTCCGGATGATGTTAAAATTAAACATATTGCATACCAGGTGGACCAAACAATATTGCGCAAAGGGTGCACCAAAATAAATCCTGCCGTTTGCTGAGCTGTCATGAAAATTCTGATATTTATCAAGCCGAAGAAATAAAGCAGAAAAATTCCCGAAAGATAGACTTAGATTTTGAGATATCATTGGAACTTCTGGCAATAATTCTAAGGCATTAAAATAACGAAAATAAAAATAATGTGTTTCTTTAGATTTTGAAGTGAAGGGGTATTATTAGAACCAAGATGCAATGTAAGACATAATGCAGTGCTCAGTGCCTCAATATTAATCCATTACATGCAAGATCAATTAAGCAGAAAAAAGAGGAAATAAACTATAATTGATACGAGAAATTAACACAGCAGTATGTAAGTGATAATAACATACAAAGTGGTACCGGTATGCAGTGGCGTGGTGGCCAGGCGGGACACCAGTTGAATTCCCGGTGGGCCCCTTTGAAGAAAATATTAAAACATTATGTAGCTTAAATTACTTTGAAAATATTTTGCGAATTAACATGCACAATGTTTTGATTGCCTGTTCCGATAACCATTAAGTTTACTTTTAAATACCCAAAAGCTACATTTTCCCGGGCCCCTTTTTCGAGCCACCACGCCACTGCCTGTATGGCACTATAATGGTGCAGTGCACAGCTTTTAAAGAGCCATAAACTGGGTAGAGATAACTTTCGATTAAAGACAGAAGAAATGAAACAAAGTTGGAAAAAATCTTGCAGCCACAATATTTTTAAAATTGAGAAGATAGGAAGTGAGGGGGGAAAGGTGTGTTTCAAAAGCAATTTGTTCTGCAAGTTAGATAAAGGTTACTAAGACATTAGTAGGGGAAAAATATAATAGATGTTTTTTCCATTACACATACAGGGTGTCCCAAAAAACGTTAAACACGTTTGAAAGGCTGCTCCGCTGTGAATGAAGTTTTAACTTTGATATTTCTGTTTTCACTCTTCCACAATGGACGAGGTTTAAACTTCGATACCTTGCTTCGTGAAATGTACACAACAATCGTTGAGTTATGCCCAATTATTCAAATCAGAATTGATGGTGTACTCCCTCAAAACCCGAGAGTTAATATTTTCATTATAATGATAAACATTTCTACATTACTTGTTTTAAAATGAAAACACGGAATGTAGGAAAGGTAGAATGAGAGAAAAAAATAAAAACTTGACTTTCCTAAAGCCAGTGATTAAAACCAGAGAGCGGTCTTTTCAATATAATGATAAACATTTCGATATAATGAAAAATCTTAAAGACGACATTTGGAGAAAATTGAATGCTTAAAATCAATCAATACCAATACGATTTTATAACTTCCATCTGAAAATTAAAGACATTGAAGAAATTAATGGCAAAAGCTAATGTCTGACCTCTTCGAGTATAGTAACGTAGGGAAGTTAACATGACTTAAAGCTGGTATGTTGCGTATTTGATTGTTGAAAAAATCTATTTTCCTTTACGATGGTTAACTCAAAATGCAACAAACTTACTCCTCAATGTTAAGATTATATAAAACAGAGCTGACAAAGTCAATTTGAATTATTCTATTCTACAATAGACAATTCCGCAAAAGATGGCGGCAGGAAATTATTCCCAAGATTCATCGCATTCGATGATCGAATGAACTGCCTATTGAACTGCTAATAATTCGCAAATCGAACGCAATGAATCATGGGAACAATTTCATTGCCGCCATCTTTTGCGGAATCGTCTATTGTCACGAATATTGATGTTAAATGGTTCTTGTCAAACCCTCTGGTTTTGCAGACACCTTCAATTTTAGATTTCATTGGGCATAACTGAGTGATCGTTGGATAGATTTTACATAGATAGGTAAATTTCCATGCCCAATTTGATCTTGCCCTCCCCTCTATTAGGGACCTCAGAGTAAACATAATTATATATATCATAGTTGACTATGTATATATACAGGAAATATATAATCTAATCTTTTCATGCACCATTCTTGGATATTTACCCCCGTCATTTCTCAAACTGCTCCTTCAGAAGCAAATGAGCTGAGAGTAAATAATTCATCTCTAACAGTGCCAAGAAGGAAAGACATAAAAGAAACCCAACAGATCTGAAGAAAACAAGTGCCCAAAAATAACATATTTATAGCCCACGATAGGACATCATGGAAGTAATAATTTGAACAACGAGAACTTTGGAAATTGTAATTCTATAAATTTTATAGAAATAGTGGAACAATAAAATGTAACTTTTCACTGAGAGTATAATTGGTCTGGTGTTATTGTATCACCTTTATCAATTAATTAAAAGAGAGAAACACTTCCTCGGCAGAAATCAATTTAATGGACCCTTCCCGAATTACGTTAAAATTATAATTTCTTACAATAAGATCAATAAATTTGAATTCTTTATTGAAAATGTAATTAAATTCAAAAAACCACATGACCACGATGTCTATAGAACTCTTTTTAAGACCAATAATTTTTATCGCCAAGGCTCTCTTAACTTGTTGTTTGTCGAGTTGGCCTCGTTTTCGTGAAAAAAACTTTCGTGGAAATACATTCAGCTATCAATGAGGTTTAAAACTCAAAGCTTCTCAATGGCGTTCGTAAAAATTCCGCATCTTTTCATAAGGTTATTATAAACTGTTCTATAACTCACTGGTGGAAAATCTATCTTGTGAATTTTGAGATTAATCATTACAGGGAGTATTCATCCTCCCTGCAAGAGTTGTTATTCAAGGAAGAAATATTATGTTAATTTATGCGGCATTAATAGAATACGATTCGATTCTCGATGTTAAAATCCTATAAGAATGTGGCGCTTTGTTTTTTGAATCTCCTGGGAGTTAAAGTGTTTATCGTGCATCAATAATAGAAAATGAAATGAAATGAAATGAAGTGAAGTGAAATGAAGTGAAATGAAATGAGTCCATGTAAGTAAAGCTGCTTCGCTGGGAGTACATATTTTTCAATGTGCAACTAGCCAATGAGTTACGTATCAATCTGTAACTAAGTCTGTAACAATAGACTTACAATCGTAGTAGCTAGTAATGCAAGGCTCTACTACGATTCATAAAAATTAAGGAAAATTTCTGGACATAGATTTTGCGCCTCGTAATCGTAATTGGAACTTCGAACAATGCCAAATTCAATCTTCGATAATAGAACTCTTATAGCCTCGTTTCAATCCAACCTAAAAAGTTAGAATAGCCAAGTCCATAAGTTGTGCTGTAACATTACCAGGCTATTGTAACTGGCCAGTCATGCGCACTAATAGTCAGCGATTTATCAGAGCTAGGAGTATATCCTTGTTTTATGTAGAAACATTATATTTAACTCAAATTTTATTTTTCGAATTAAGGTAACAGAAACGTAGAGAGGCGAGATAAGTACCAGGTGTATTTCCGTTTGACATATCCCAGGGAGCGAGGTTGGGGAGTGTTGAAGTTAATTTAATTCAAGCTCCTACATAGCGACTACCAATATTTCCGGTGAAGATGAAGACAGTGAGTAAAAACATGCTTTAAGCCCTGGAAAGACAACAAATTATTATTGCACAAACATGAAAAAGCTTGCTTCTTGACCAAATATTTGTCTGTTTGCTTCACAAACATTTACGTGACTAAACGGAGAAACGGTGCAAAGCAAAAACAAATTTCAACTGTTCGCACATCACTGTTTGCGCATTTGACGATAGCGTTTCTATTCTATATAACGTCAAGGGCCTGTTTACATAGAGCCCGAAGTTCCTAAAAACCAACGCTTTCCCAGTGGAGTGTTTGCATGAACAACCGGGAAACGCGGAAGACTGGGATCTCGGCAAAATACAGACTCTCGGCATACTGAGGTTCCCGCTTTGCTCATCTCCATTAGTTTATATATCTTGATATTTTCTCTTCCTGTTTTATTTATTCTACCTTTAAGTGTAATTTATTCTAAGAATATTTAGTTGTCCGTGTAACACTTCATGTAATAATTTTTATCCGCTGAGGCTTCGCGTAAACGCCAACAAATTTTGATAAAAAATTCCGCTCGCGGTGATTGGGTTTGTTTTTGCTCCCATTTTTGATATGGCAACTTTTTAGCACAGTCAGTCAAACATCATAGTAGCACGGCCAAAAGGTTGAGGAAAATAAAGTTGAAGAAAATAAAGGAAAATTATGTGCCATACCTAATTTCCATTCTTTAATAACGAAGGTTTCTAAAGATCAAACTTTACGCTCTGGTGAAAGTTGATCATTTTTATGGACTCTGCTTTTTAGATTAATTATAAGATTGGAGGGTCTGCTTTTGCCGCAGCCCTCTAAGATGATATTCGAAACAAATCTTTAAAATTGGATTATAAAGGGGTTTATATCGATTCTGGATCTAAAATTGGATTATGGATTTATTTTCGCTCACAAGATAAACTAAATTCCCTGTTTAAAGCAAATGTTTGAAAGATTTTTTACTTACTTTATATCAAGCATTTCGTATATATCCCTTAGGAAGGCCATTGTCATAGCATTGTCTTCTGTTATCAATGTGTGAAGGTATACAATGACGTAGTCACGGCTCGCAATAGGATCCATGATGTGAACAAAGTATGAAACTGCCTAAGATAAAAAAGGAGAAATTTCATTCATCATGATGCAAACTGGGATCACAACGCAACGCAACGCAACGCAACGCAACGCAACGCAACGCAACGAGGCTTGAGTTCTTCTTCGAAAGTAAGAATGAGTTTGTTCCTTGACAGTTGAGAAAATAGAAAAGTTTCACAGAACTGTATCAAGAACGTTGAGAATAGGTTTCTAAAACCGCTCGGTAATTGCATTGTATTAACAATTTTCCTTCCTTTTTGATGTTCTTCCATATTGCAGTAAATATAAATTTATTTTATTGAGTGTGAATAATTTTGTGACAAATTGTAAGCAGATCGAAAGCCCCTTCAATAATATGACGCAATTATAAGATGAACTTTAAATTGATGAAATTTTAAAAATGAGATGAACTTTAATGACAGTCAAAGTATACATATTATATTTCTCTTCGTAATTTTGTATTCATAGGAACTAAAGGAAAACTCGGTACTAAATTTGCGATGAATTAAGAAACTTTCGGCATCGAAGTGCGTTCTAAGTTTCTTATAAGAAAACGTGCGTGTTTCGTCGTTCATAGATCTTATTTTACATGTGCGACAGAAACGTCACGATAGCACATTGAGCATTAAAGTAACACCGCAACCTTCAGTGCCACTTAACATAAATACTTAATTACATACAAATGTTTGAAAACGTGCTTAAAACATTGCTAAAGCTTAATAGTTCTGTTGATTTTTGAGCACATTACTTGAGAGGTTAATTAAGACACGAGGTAGCAATATTGCGTTTAAATTGCCAAGAAAATATATTTTTTTGGTTTTGGTGATGCACACATTTTAAAAGTAAAAATCTTAGAAGGCGCTTAATTTTTAGCTTCTTAATTTTCACAAATTTAGTATTGAAAATTTAAAAACAGTTTTTTATGTTTCTTGAGAAGTATTTCGTCGAATTTGCTGAATTTTCAGTTTCTTAATTTTTCACAAATTTAGTATTGAAAGATTTTAAAAAGTTGCATATGTTTCTTGAGCAGTATTTCGTCGAATTTGCTGAATTTTCAGTTTCTTAATTTTTCATAAATTTAGTATTGAAAGGTTTTTAAAAGTTTCTTATGTTTCTTGAGCAGTATTTCGTCGAATTTGCTGAATTTTCAGTTTCTTAATTTTTCATAAATTTAGTATTAAAAGGTTTTTAAAAATTTCTTATGTTTCTTGACCAGTAAAAGGTAAACACGATAGAAGAAGTAGATTTGCATGTTTTAAACTCAGGGAAACATTATGTGGCACTTACATGTAACTACAATTAGAATTTCAGGTAAAACTAAAGTCAGTTTCCAGTCACTTCCTATAAATACATAATCACGAAGACAAATAAAATTTCCACATTTTTAAATTATATTTAATCTTAAATTTAACAATTTACATGCCGAAAACAGGGCGAAAAGAAGTCAAAAACAAGAATTAATTAAATCTTGCCAAAAGATGACCCACTTGGACGTCTCGTCCGGTTTTTGAACGTTACAATGAAGAACCCTCTCCCCCAACAAGGGAATTCCGCGCAAAAACCAGGCCTTAAAAAGTACAACTATCAAAATATAAACTATCCATTACATCTAATATTTAAGCCGCTGCATAAAACACAAAGATAAATAACAATGTCAACAGCAATACGTACATATTCAAAATTTGAACCTCCGCATCTGTTCAGTATATTTACAATACAACCAGCAGATAAAACCTTTTTTTAATGTGAAATTATAAGGCCGTAGTGAAAGATAAAACAAAAATATCAACAAAATGAAAATTAAGGAATAATAGCTCGAGTGGCATCACTGGATCCTTTCGTACCACTGAATCGCAAGAAATCACTAAAAATTATGAATTTTCCAACAAAAGCATTAAAAAATTGATGAAATCACACAAAAATAATGAAAAAACACCGAGAGATTAAATTTTTTTTCTGAAATTGTCATAACATCACATAAAAGATTTATGGAATTGTCATAACAGGACATAAAATTATTAAAACTTTGATAAAACCATACACAAAAATAAAAATAAATTGCGAAAAATCACAAAACTTTGTGGAATCATCATAACACCAAATATAAAATCTTGCACATAATTCTAAGAGTGATATGATCTTCGTAATAACAAAAAAGTTAAATCAAACGTTTTGGAAATTGGTTGAAAATTATCAAAAATATAGTAAGTAATCATAAAATGAAAATTTTAAATTTTAAATTTTAAATTCAGAAAAAGTCCAACGGGTAAAAAACATGTTCTTTTCTATTTCTCAAAAAAAAGGAAATTTATTGCTCACAAGCAAGGTATGCCAGACATTATTTATTTATACCTGAATGCGATTTATACCACACGCAGCGAAGAAATTGGTTTCACTGCAAATTGCTAAACTGCTAATTGTCTTTTCAAATAAAAAAAATTAAAAACGCAAAATGAAAATTATAATTTCGTATTTTCTTGTCAAAGATATTTTAAATTTTAAATTAAAAACTAGTAAAACTTGACAAACAACAATAATGAAAAAAAACAAAACAGAAAATTCTCATCGTTTTGTGAACAACGGGGAAATGATCTCATGAAACATGGTAATGACAATCAAAATTTAATATTTTCTTGTCAAAGATATTTTTTAAATTTTATTTACAAAAGAAAATAACGAACTAAAAAAGAGTGAATTCTTATCTTCTAACAATCAGTCAGGGAACGATTTTATGAAAAAACATTTCGCTAATCACAAAGTTTCTAAGCAAGCTGTTCACAAATACAAACACAAGTATGTGAAACAAAACCATTGGCAATTGATATCGATATTCGAGCTCCAACCCATGTCAATGATCAAGCAAAGGTGTCGAAAGAAGCTACTCCTAATGACGATGAAGTGCAAAAAAGTTAAAGCAAAAGCAATGAAAATCATCCGCAGAACGAAAGGATACGTTGAAAGAGAGCTGTAAATGTTCACTGCAAATTTGAATTGATTTTAAATGCACCAACACAAACAATATTTTAAATCCAATCACAAAAAACGCTTTAAAAATTGTTTTTTATGATGTCTGAGAAGATTTTAAAGGAAGAAAACTATGGTGGAAAAATATTTCTGCAAGATGCGAGTAATAACATCTTAAATTTTATCAACTCAGTGACCTTTTTGTAAACAAAAGATTGTTGTCTCAAACATGATAATGCGATTTGCGATTCGAAAAAAGAGATTTCACACCTTTGAGATCACTCAATCAAATGAAAATAAAATTTATGATTTCGTTCATTATGATTTCTTGGCTGCATTGAAGGTGTTGAAATCTATTCTTTACAGTGACAAATCGCATTGTCATGTTTCAAACCGCAATCTTTTGTTTAATAAAATTCCCACTTGTTAACTCAGTAGAGACAAGCAAGCAAGTTATGAAACAAGAAATCGCAACAACATCGACATTCCAAGGCTACGAAAATAAGAGGAGCATTATGTATTCTGGCTAAAATTTGGAACGCAATCCTCTTGCATTCAAGAAAGAGCCTCACAATTTCTACATTTAAGAAGAAATGAAAGAAATATTTGCTACTTTAGCATACCGATCCCAAAACATGATCTGGGAAGAGCAGCTTCTTTGAATAGTGTTTTCAGTTACACAAATTAGTTATCTATATAGGTTATAATGTATATATTACTGTAAATTTGTAACGCTGATAGAGTATTTTCGCAGGATTTTCTGTAAACGAAATACGTTTGCAGCAAATTTTCTCATCTCTGAAGCTGACATTCTTTGGTACGCTTTGAAGATAAATTCTATTTAAGCCAACCAGAGATGGTGCATCTTGAAATATTGCTCTCTGATTGTTGCGACAACTCTTTGTGACATCAGACCGGTTTTTGAGCAGCAAATAAGGTAAGGTCAGCGGCGGAGCCAGCCCCGTAGGGGTGGGGGTTTAAATGCTACGTTTGCAAAAAATATTTTGGGCCACTCGCTTTTTCTGCCGGAAAAGTCTTTCTCGAAAAACCCTTCTTGGACCACATTTTTGAAAAGTGGACGGGGGGGGTCTGGACCCACCATTCTCTCTCCTTAGCCCCAACATGTGGTAATGTGTCGGAAGAAAAAATATGAGCAAAGGCTGAAAAACTAAAACTATGAAATAAGTAAATTTCTTACCTTGTTCATGTCTATGTTATTAGCAGGAAAATTTCTTGCAACAAATATAACAATTGGTCGTCCCAAGTAATCAACGCCTAAATTAACAAAAAATAGTAATGCCGCTTACAAAAACAAAATACAAATATATCAAAAATCATTTTGTTTGTTCTAACATTTTTAAACAAAACACTTACAGCACAGAACTACGGGCTTTAGTAATCGTGGTGCGTCTTCTATTTTTTGCTTTTTGGTTTCCCATCACCCATACATTTCTATTGTGTCCTATCACCCGTACCTAGTACACAATACAAATGCAAGGGTGACGGGAAACCGAAAGCAAAAAATTGAAAACGCACGACACGATTCCTAAAGCCCGTGTAAAAACCCGTTAACAAGAAACTGACTTGTTAGAAACCACAGGCTGATTTTTGGCAAACATTTATTAAAAGAGTTTAATTTAAATGATGGAAATCAGATGATAGGAGTATTGCTATGACTTTTCTGTCACATTATTGGCAGCATACATCCGCCCAACTCTGTATAACTTGCCAAAGTATATCAAGAAACAAGGCATGCTGATTTTCATTAAAGAAATTGTCTTGGTAACGATTTAGATTTAGTAGAATTTCTTTCAATATTCTTCACAAGTTGGGAAAAAAACAAAATAAAAATATAAGCTTTGACTTCCATAAGCTTTCCTTTTATAGGTATTTATATTTAATATCAAAACATTTATACTCAGTTTACAACGGATTTTTCAACCGATTTTTGAGATATAGCTAGATTATAAAATTAAAAATTGTAAAACAGTGAAATATGTCAAACCTTTCACGTTCAGATTTATTTCTAATTAACAGGAGAATCCAATCTAATTTCATTTTTCAGCGGATAACCCTTTAAACAAACTCAATTCAAGAGAATGAGTTATGAGTGTATTTACCTTCTGGAAATATGACATATTGGGGGGGGGGGGGGTTGGAAAAGGTATCGAGAAAAGTTCCACGAGTCATGGGCTGAAAAGCGAGTCGTTGTTTCTTGTGGAGGCGCAACGTACTGTCGATTTTGCAAAAGTTAATTTAAATCGAATAATTTTGACTTTTCGATCACATACAAACAGTGACAAAAAGTATTTTATTAATTTGTTCAAATGTTTATTGGCGAAATACAGCAAGGCGCTTCTAACAAACGTTTTCCTGCAAATAAATTATTTGATATTTACAATTTATAATTTTTACGCTTTCAAAAAAGTTTGCGATTTAGCAAACATCTCAATAAAATACCTGAACCACTACCAATCAGCAAAATTTGAATTGAAAACAAGGAAACCAAGGATATGGATTACACAAACAAGATTTAAGTTTAAAACACTACTGGAAATAAAATCATCGAAATTTATCTACATCTTTTAGCAAATATTAAATTTCCAATCAGATCATTGTGAAAAACATGTTATCCATAAATTATAAATATTATTTGCTCATCTTTAAAAATATTTGCATTATGTAACGACTGTCCACTGGTGGGAATGAAGGTACCCTAATCGGGTGCCAGTCATTAAGGAAGAGGGGCGAGCAAAGAAGAAAAGGTTTCTCTCCCCCCTTCTCCCGTCATACTTTTGTTATTTCTTTATAACCTGTTAGAGATTCTGGCACCCAGGGTGGTTTTTTTATATTTATATATATTCAAAGAACCCTAATACAATAAAAGAAAAATTTAAACAGCCAATTTAACTAGTAAAACTAAACTAGTAAACAAGTAAAAACGTTAAACTAAACAACAACACAAAATGTTACAAGATGGAAATCAGTAACATTTATCATCAGCAGTTTGAAAGAGTTGATGGTTATTTCCAGGCTTCAAAAAAACTAGTTTTAAAAACTAGTTTTAAATTGTCATATTTCTTAGGGATTTACTCGAACATCTGAATGGATGAATGCACCCAACATAATTATTGGGAAAAATGTGGTTGGTGCTAGAATATAGTCGAGACAATTACACACAACACATTTAGATATATGACAAGTAATGGTTATACATTTTGTTCTTAAAAAGGTATTTTTAAATCATATCAGAAATTTGTTTTTAAGAACGAATAATATTTGTCATAAATGTTTTGGGACATTCAACATTTTGTTGGACGATGGTAAAAAAGTGAATTAAATTATACGACCATGGGCTTCAGGAATCGTGGTGTGTGGTTTCTAAATTTTTTTGGTTTCCCATCACCCATATATTTTTATTGTGTTCTACCACCCACGTGTGTTTTTATTTGTGTTTTTTCTATTTTTTCCGTTAAAACAACCTGCGTGTGATTTCCTTTTTGTGTCCTTTCTACCACTCATGCATTTTTATAATTTTTATTAATGCATGGGTGATGAGAAACCAAACAATAGAAAACACACGTGGTAAGAAATAATGAAAATGAATGGGGACGGGAAACCAAAAACAACAAATTGGAAACACACACACACACAACGATTCCTGAAGTCCGCGGTCGGATAAATTTATTCACTTTTTTTGCTAAAGTCGTGAAGATTTATTTTCACGGACATCTCTTAGACAGACAAGAATAATTCTTTACAAGCAAGGAGCATGAATAATTAACCAAGTGTTTACCTGATTGGTAGAGAAATCGAAGTTTAATCATATCAGCGAAATCTTCGGTCCTTGATCGTTTTACCCATTTCGCATACCTGAAAAGTCGTGACAACACAAATGATAAATTTTAAGGATAATTTTCGTTTAAGACATTGAGATTGCATTGTGCTTCTGCTAGAAAAAAGTAATCGAGGTTGCTTTTTGCATATTTCCTAATCAAAAGAACGCGATAATACGACATAAAAAGCCTTAATTTCTTATATAAAGTTGAATTAATCTGAGCGAAATGCTTGGAAAACGAAGAACAATATTCGATTAGCCCGACGCCTTCGAAGTGCCACAGGATTGAAAATCTTGATAAAAACGAATTGGGAAGTAACTTTAGGGAGGTGACGCAGAAATCAACTTTCTAACATTTTTTTACTATTGGTTGGCAATGAAATTTTAATCAACCATTATCTTCATTTCTTTCATTATTTCATTATAATAAGTAAAAAAAACTTTGATATTTATACACCTTATATTCCCAAAATTTGATATTTATACTCCTTATATTCCCAAAATTTGATATTTATACACCTTATATTCCCAAAATTTGATATTTATACTCCTTATATTCCCAAACTTTGATATTTATACTCCTTATATTCCCAAACTTTGATATTTATACTCCTAAAGATAAAGAAACCAATTCTTAATGTCTTCCCAAAATTTTATGTTTATACTCCTAAAGATATCAAAGTTACATCAACTCAAAGTTTAGATAATTTCTTCATGCTTACTTGGTGGCAGTAATGTCGGTGGGCAACCATCACACAAGTCACAATGTTAATGAACTAGTAGTTTGGTGAGCAACTGCTACTGTTCGTTACTTTGAAAAGAGTACGTTATAGGTTATCACAAAAAGGATATTGAGTTAAACAACGAGTATCATCCTTTTTTCATGGTCGTTGTTTCAGTTCCAGACCCTAGCGGCGTACCCCTTCTATCATTAGGGTGTGGTCACTACATCTAAATTTACAGACTACTTTACGTTGTTCAAAATTGAGATTGGGTTAGGTAGGTCTCCATTTTTAACGCAGACAACTGGCAGAGTTTTTATAAGCAATGCGAATTTCGGATAAAAAGAAGTTGAGGAAAAAGGACTCAGCCTTTTTTTTATTACTTTGACTTGGTTGGCGGAGAATTATGATGGATTGTCATATATTGAAGATAAATATAACCATGCTGAATATATCACAACCTAAAAAAAGTCTTAGTTGATTTTACAATCAATTAAACTTATAAAAAGATTGGAAAACGTAGCAAAATACTCTATTTATCTGAAGCCTTAGGCCTCGTTTTCATTGACCCAGGTAAAAATGAAAACAATTAAAAATTTATGACAGCCGATCAAAAGAAACACCAAATTTGATCAGATTAGATTTTCTCCTTTCTTTCCTGGTTTCACTGACAAAAGAGTCATTGTGAAAACGTATAACACTGTTAAGTTCATTGCTTTTCTAGATTGAGTCGTGATGATTTTTCGCACATGCGCTCCATAGAAGACGATTGAAGAAAAATCAACCAAGTTAGTCCGTCCAATCACCGGCTTTAGGAAAAGTAAAATGTTCGTTTATTCCCACTTTGATTTCTGTCCTACAGTCAGTGTTTTGATTTTGGTCACTTTTCTTCCCTCTGGTAATTTTCCTGTGACCAGAATTAAAACATGGACAGGTGAATTGAGAGAAATCGAACTGGGGATAAAATAAAAAAATTCACTTTTCCTGAAGCCAGTGTTCCAATGCCTCATTATGTTATTATTGTAAATCATTGTTTTTAAAGTTTCTTTTCGAATGCTTATCGTTAACTTTGAGCACATAATGCACATCCAGTGAGTGTGTAATGTACTGATATCCCAACCTCGTACCCAGGGCTATTTCATACAATATCCCTGGTACCTACCTGGCTGTTATGCATTTTCATTGGCTTATGAGAAACAATAAGAATGGGAATCAACATTCGACTGAATCTCGACAGGGCTATGAGAAACAATAAGCATTTCTTCTGAATGAAATAGCCATGGGTACGTGGTTGTTGATACCCGCTAAAATATCGGCAAAGTGGTTGATAATAGCTAATATTTAACCAAAATTTGAAAACAATAATCACTGCACAGTCTGTACTGCACAGAAGCTTTAAGCAATCAGCAATGTTGAATGTAATAATGGCTAGCTTAATAAAGACCATCGCAAAAACTGTAAACTTTTTGTGTAAAGAAAGAAATATGCAGACATAATTTATCACTGCGCTACACAGCAACCTCAAACACCAAGATCTGCTGAACGTAATCATAAAGAGCTCTATTGCAAAAGCTATAAATGTTTTTTTCTACTTTGTTCAACTGCACAAACATGTCAACTGCTATAAATGTCTTGTGTGAAGAAAGAAATATGCAGTACATAAAAGCCTTGCATGCAAATGTAAACAAAGGTGTATACACATACACAGGTATCGCTGAGAAAAGAATGAAAGCATAGAAGCTTACTGCACAACACAACTTGAGAAAATATTTGCTCAGCACTAAAATCGGCATTTTATTCCAATCACTGGATGTGCCCTGTTAATTATTCTGCACATTTCAAGAGTGCCATTTCGTTGCCACAGTAAAGAATACCTAAAGATGATAGTAGTTAGTTGCTTGTGCATGTACGTCTAATTCCACAAGCGAAAAGGGTCGTGAAACGAAATAAAGTGAAACGTCATATTTCTGGAAGTAAATACAAACAGACAAAGCTTAGATACGATTTGCCTGTTAATTGGAAATAGCTCTGAGCGTCAAAGAGTTGTTGTTTCTAAAAATCGAATTATTTAGGGGTAGCATTTTAAATTCAACAATAGAATCCTTTGAACGATTTCAAGACAGGGCCATTGCTATTACTTGATGCAGCAAGGATAGAAGAGGAATCAGATCATACACAGCCTCTGTCCCCAAAATCTCTGTAACGTTAGTTCCAACAAAGATTCACGTACTTTAATCATAACACGCAAATCTTTATAAATCTTTACATTCCACAGTATAAACTGGGGTGCGCCAGAAGAGTTTCCTATTAAGCTACGTATCAGGAAGATGCCTATTCTGTAACAATTTAAAAAGCATCTAAACACAATTGATGAGTTGAAACTTAATTGAAACACTGGAAAAACATATATTGTCAGAACACACTTCTTTCCCTTTAGCAAAAAAAAGCAAGCATGGCTTAGTGGTTAAGGCGCCGGACTCATGATCGCAAGGTCATACTTGCTGCGAAAGTTTGAGGAGAGCTGCTAACTCTCTGTAATTCCAGGCAAAGGCAAAAGGAATCACGAGGTGTGGTCACATCGAAAGGAAAGTCCGGGGTCCCCCTTGCGCCAAGCGCAGAAACCCATACATTGCGAGAATAGCAAATGTGCCTGAAACTGTATGACCTTTGTCCCCTGCTGGAAACAAATCATCTCGAGACTTTCGCGGGCTAGGAACGGTAATTACGATACTCAGCATCTTGTATTTTACTTTTTCTTGTTTGAACAGTGCTAAATAACAGTATCCAACATTTCAAGGCATTCAACAGCATCTTGTATTTTAATTATTTTTGCTCGAACAGTGCGAAATAACAGTATCCAGCATTTCATGGCATTCATGGCAGTATCTTGTATTTTACTTCTAGTTTGAGCAGTCCAACAGTATCCAGCATTTCATGGCATTTCATGACCGCAATTTCTTTCGATTTTACTTCTTCTCGTTTGAACAGTTCCAATGAACAATATACAACATTTCATGGCCTTCAACAGTATCTTGTATTTTACTTCTTCTTGTCTGAACAGTTCCAAAGAACAGTATCCAGCATTTCATGGCATTGAAGAGCATCTTGTATTTTACTTCTTCTTGTTTGGGCAGTTCAACAGCATCATTTTACTTCTTCTTGTCTGAACAGATCCGAAGAGCAGTATCCAGCATTTTATGGCCGCAGTATCCAGCATTTCATGACCGCAATTTCTTTCGATTTTACTTCTTCTCGTTTGAAAAGTCCCAATGAACAATATAAAACATTTCATGGCATTTAACAGTATCTTGTACTTTACCTCTTCTTGTCTGAACAGTTCCAAAGAACAGTATCCAACATTTCATGGCATTTGACAGCATCTTGTATTTTACTTCTTCTTGTTTGAGCAGTTCCAAAGAACAGTATCCAGCATTTCATGGTATTAAACAGTATCTTGTATTTTACTTCTTCTTGATTAAACAGTTGCAAAGAACAGTATCCAGCATTTCATGGCATTCAACAGTCTCTTGTATTTTACTTCTCCTTGATTGAACAGTTCCAATGAACAGTATACAGCATTTCATAACATTCAACAGCATCTTGTATTTTACTTCTTGTTTGAGCAGTTCAAGAGCATCTTATATTTTACTTCTTCTCTTTTGAACAGTTCCAAAGAACAGTATTCGGCATTTTAGGGCATTGATGGTCGTGGGTTCGAATCCCACCAAGGTCATACTTGCTGCGAATTTGTGGGGAGAGCTGCTAACTCTCTGTAATTCCAAGCAAAGGCAAAAGGCGCCGCTGTAAGGCAGTCAAATTTTTCCCTGGGCCCGCCCCTGGTTACGTACAATTTGATAATAGTGGATGATGTAATGACAGGAAATACAACCTAATCTCTTATCGTGAATTATGGTTTTAGTTACCATGGTATCTGTTTCGTAATGTTTGTATGTGATAAAAATAGTTACTTTGAGGCAAGCTAATGATGTAATGGTTCTGGAAATCTATGTAACACTATGTATAAGTATGACTGTGGAACTTCAGTAAATTAGAAATTGCACATTACGTGCAACTGATTCCAGAGCAGTCTTAAACAAATAAATTGAAAGTGAAAGCCCCCTTGTCATAAAAGAGGGGTACGAAGGGCTTTACCGGAACACGGGATTTGGTGATTTTGTCCAACCGGTATTCGGAAATTGGCTAAAAAACTATCGGGAAACGAAATTTTTTTGCTAAAACTTTCAACGGGAAGCAGAATTATGAAATATATATGAGAAATATTATGTAAAAATAATTGTGATCCGTTATTGGCCGACTCAATGATCCGTTTAGCCGTGAAATAAAGTTATTTTATTTCGTGGAACGCGAATAATTGTTTAAAAAAAACGTGATTTGTTGGAATATATTTGCATTTCTCTGTAGAAAGAAAATCGGCAAAATATTCCTTATTCCATCATAATGAAAAGACCAAGACTGGACTTCTACCATGTTCAGGCGCAAAACACAGATTTGAAGGGCAGAGAATCAAAAATTGGGAAATCCATACGGAAACGGGATTTCCACAAATTTGCTAACAAAAAGTTTTGTTGTTTGTGTGTTCCTAAAGGCGATATTCATCTACAATATTAAAAAGCCATATTCACCTACAATATTCATTTAAAATCATTATTAAGTCAAAATCGCACATTTCACATTAAAGTTGAAGTAAACAAACTGTAAGAAACATGATTTCAAAGTTCTAAATTGTGTGGTAAGATATAATGACAAACAAAATTGATGCTAAGGAAGTTTTCTGTCAAAAAGCATAGACAATGGATTCCACGAAACGTTTTTTGCCAAAAGCAGTTTCAGTTCCATCGGAAGCGGGAGGGGGACAAAGAATCATCAAAATAATCTTGGTTGAGTTGCTAAGGGAACAAGGAAACGGGAAGTTGGAAAGTAGCTAAGGGAATTTTCTTGTTTTCTCTTCAAACCATCTTCAATCAGTCTTCAAACCATCTTCAATCAGTCCCATTGGTTTTTTCGAGGGCAACCAGGATCTTTGATGACAACTTAGATAAAGTTTGAAAAACTTAAAGATGGGTTCTTGTGCAAGTGCTGAAAGTGAAGGTAATGTTGCCCAAAGTCAAAGAACAGAGCCAAACCAACCAGTAAATAGGTGTGTATTGCTTTTAGAAAAGTTTGTATTTCATTGCAATGCATACTATTGACACTATGGCATTATTAGGATATTGAAAGTGTATTTTTCTCGTCACAATTTCTAATAAATTTTGCTATATCCTCTTAATTCGTAAAATAAGAATTTTCGGGAAATTTTACTCCTAAAAATCTAGTAGTCCGTAAGGCGGAAGATGAAACTTTTCGTGGTTACTCCTACAAAATTTCCTATAGACATATATATATATATATATATAAGCCCGTATCCTGTAAAGTTTAAGGTTTCGTATTGTGGCTTTGTCAAAGCATGACTCCTTTTTTCAAAGCACCTTTTTGATAATTTATTTAATTCGAAACCCAACTGAAAATAAATTTACCATGAGAAACAGCTCCCAACATATACCGGGTGTCTCAAAATAAAGTTCACCCGTTTGTTGGCTTGTACCTCGAAACCGGTAGGGCCAAAAACATCAAATTATTTTGAAAGCGACGTCCGAGGGACAAAATTAGAA
>JAYJMH010001544.1:0-29336 GCA_036873815.1 Phacellophora camtschatica
ATCATCATAATAATAATCATCATAATCATCATAATAATAATCATCATAATCATCATAATAATAATCATAATAATCATCATAATAATAATCACCATCATCATAATCATCATCATCATAATCATAATAATCATCATAATAATAATCATCATAATCATCATAATAATAATCATCATAATCATCATAATAATAATCATAATAATCATAATGAAATTATACGAAAACGATTTAAAGAAGTGCACATTGAATTCGATTATTTTAAAACAATTACAAACAAAGACTCAGCTCAGCTCCAAGATCCTTTTTACTACAAGACAAACAAAACAAGCATCTAAGCAGACGGGCAACGGTGAATAAGATAAATTGGACAACAAATTGCAAAACTGGCAAACAATGGAAAACAATAAAATCAACAAAAACAATAACACCACCTCCAACAAGAGCTACAAGAACAGGAACAGACAGAACAATCATAACAACAACAAAAATGCAAGTCAAAATGATCGCAATGTCACCAGGTTAATGGGTAATATAGTTCTTCTGATTGGAGATTCACATGATCGCCAACCAAAAGAGCAAAAACCTTTGAAAACCTCATGATTGCCAAAGGAATTGGAGGATTGAACAGTAACCAGATTATATCTAGGCATAAATAAACAATCAACAGTACTCTCCTCAACGCTAGATAATGTATCGTGCACATTGGAAGCAATGATGTTTCAAAAGATGGTCTAGTTGAAAAGATTGTTGATTCAGCTGGAAAGTTATTGAAAGAGATAAAGCTTGACATTAAGTTAGCTGGTTTGTCAGTTTTTCTACAATGTCTTGCATATATGGTCATTTCAATTCAACTCAGGATGAAATTGCCACTTTCGTGCGTAATTGGCCTCTAAAACTCAACGGCAAAGTCTTATTTTTCGAAGCAGCAGTCATATTGAAAGAGTGGTTAGGCTGGTTTGATATGTTTTAAGAGATTAACTGAAATTTAGGGTAAAATAGATCCCCAACTTTCAGATAGATCCCCAACAACTAAAACAAATAGTTCCTAATAGTTCTGTTCAATCTGTTTGGTAGTTTACTAATTATGCTCCCACGACTGTTCAAAAGATTAAGAAATTGTTTAATTTTACTTTTTACCACATTTACAAGTTTCTCTTCGTTTGATAAACCAAGTAAGCGAACTAAAATACGTAGCTATCACCATGTCACCAATTGTGATTGGTAAGGTATGAAGTAGTATCGTTTAGGGGTGCATATACCAGTCCTATACCAGTATCGGTTAGTGTTTAGGGTTTTGAGTAATGATCGGACCTATACGCCAAGTTTATATAGGAGTCCACTCTGGGAGCTGTACGAGTGGTTCACGCTCTCTAATTGGGTGAACCTCTGTGATCAATTCCAGAAGCTTCAAAAATCTATCGCTGTTTGGCTTTAATACTGTTGATTTTGATTGGCCGTTCGAATTTCGATTGTTCAAGAGATCAGCTAGATCGGTCATTTGGCAATTCAAATCAATTTCCGCTTTGGATTAAAACCTGGCTCGCTAAACTGCAAAAATACGCTAAACTTTCAAATTTTCCAACTTGTATTACTCTGAGGTGGAAACTGATAAATGTGTGATGCTTTCACAAATGATGTCTATATACTTTTCATTATATGTATCAAATTTGATAAAATTATGACTTGAGAACGATTTTGTATAAATTCTTAAGAATAGAAAGTATATTTTTTTAGCCATCTTTGTCTGTATACTTACAATCTGTGTACATCAAATGTGCCACAAAATGCTTGAAGTCCCTTTTTAACAACGATATAATTGATAGCTGCTAAAATAGGCACAATTCCAGCCAAAAATTTTGATAAGTAACTGTCTAATCTAAAAAGAGAAGAAAATATTGATGTTGTTTTTTTATTTACTGGGATATGTTTCGTTGTTTTAAAAACCGTCGCCCACACGCAAATATTTGCTGAATGAAATAAAGAAAACTTCTAACCGATTTATACCAACTAACACATTTTATACAAAGTATACGTAGAAAATATTTCTTTTAATATATATAAGATACAATGTTGAGTTATGTGAGATATAGTCAACATTTTGAACATATTGTTTGTATGTGCAATTAAAAGATTGTACCTTCTGTATTTGATTTTTGAAGATGCTTAACGTTGGAGAGTTTTTTATTTGTTCTGGAATCGAGTTCCAAATTTATCTATATCTGCATGATACAGTGTTAAATCCATACAGTTTGTATCTTGGTTGGATTTTGTTTTGAATTGAGGTTGTCTTAAATAATATTCTATCATTGATAGAATATTTCCTTGATAAAGGTTGGGTTTAAGGTCATTAAATGTTTTATATGTTTTGATTGTAAGAGTTTGCTGATTTCTGTGATGGGTTGTGGCCATTTTACTTTTAGTTAGTAATTCGTCGAGGGTTGATTGATAATCGTTCTAAGCTAGAGCTTCTTTCGTGTATCTTATTAATACGATAATTGATAATTTTACTGCAGAACATCCAGATAAGAGGGCACGTTGAAAAATGATAAAATAAACGTTTTCGTTGAAAGTATACGTATTGCTTTACTAATAAATGAGGCTATTCCAGCCAATACATAAACATCCAATTTGAGCTGATCGTCTACTGTTACTCCAACCAGTTTTGCGTTGTTTGCATCCTCGAATAATTGAACAGTCTTCGCCGACTTGAAATGAAGCAATGGGTTGTTTTGATGGGTTACGTTGGAAGGTCATGCCATAAAACTGTCATAAAACTGTCATTCAACCATTTGTTGAGAAGTGTAAATTCATTTTCCATTTCAGATCATTAATGCTGTTATTTTCGGACCAGATTGTGTTACCGCCAACATAGTTGCAGAACTGATTTTTATTTAGAGTAAAAAATATCATTGAAGTATATATTGAACAGCAGTGGACCTTATATGGATCCTTGCGGGACACCCAATTTGATTTCCATCGATTTCCTATGAGAGGAATTAATTTTTACTCGATTGTACTCTTTTACTTAGATAACTATTTAAGAATTCATTTTCTGAATCACAAAATCCATAAGAGCCAAGTTTTGCTAAAAATAGCTTATGATGGAGGCAATCAAATGCTTTAGATAAATCCATAAGCAAAGTATTAAAACATCTGTGAGTTAATCTTTTTATGAACAATAATAATAACAACAAAAAGCCACAAATTTGTATTTTCGCAAAGTGGAACTCAATTTTTAAAACTCTTAACTGCTCGTTTTATTCTCTGCAGTTTCTATAACATGCAATTGAATTGAACAAAATCTTAAACAAGCAATAAAATCTTACCTAAATTTACTTCCATTTTGAAAGTTTCTAACAAAGAACCACAAGCAGATGAGCACCAGACAGTACATTGATATGCCATTGGCATTGCACACCACAGCAGGCCCAGGTACTACACGCCTCTTAAATTCGAACATATGACCAAAAAGGAGACATCTCTTTGCTTTAAAATGGGTCACAGAAAAGGCTATAGCACTAGTTAGAGCAGCCGCCAGTGAAAACAGAAAACCCAATGTATCCAAGTGCATCAATGGGATAAGTAATTGATTCAAACAATGGGATAAGTAAGCACACAATGGAAGCAAGTAGTTGTCAGTCTGCATCTTGATTATGTATGTTCCAAAACTAATGCACTTGCAAATCTTTATCTATCTGATGTCAAACCATTGCGAGTAACAGGAAATGATAATCAACACACAGCAACAATTTTCTGAAAATGTAATACAGAACAATCAAGACATCAATGATCACTCAATCAGATTGAGCATAGCAAATATCATTCAGGCCAGTAGGAAGGGAATATTTATTGTAACTTTTAGAAACATTTTCCCCCGCAGAAATATAGATTTGAAAAAAGCAAAATTGAACGATTCAAAATTGATGAAACTTTTTCATTAAAAATAATTCAATCGCGATTCCCGTTTTTTTCACAGCGAAAAACTTCATAATATACATGGCAATATTACCGCTGTTACACTTGCGTTTTTACAATCAAGGTCACAAGCTGTTCGTATGTTATAAGCCTTCAGTTACAAGTTACATTTAGATGGTCCCCAGAATGTCCCCCAAATCACAGACATTTTCTCGAATGCTGCTTAATTTATTATCAGTTACATTCATAAACAACTAATCTTTGCAATTTTTTTTTGTTTTGGGGGGGAAGGTGCCCTGCCACCAGCTCCTACGGGCCTGTATTTCTTAAAACAATAGCATAGTTCTGCAAAATTGGGTGCTGTGTACTTTTATACATTAAATTTTTAGATTTTCTGTACTTATCCATGTAAAATGTCATGCAGACACTAGTTGTTCAGTAATTTGTATACTTCCACCATTTTTTATTACGGTTACGTGAATTTCTACCATTCAAAATTTATTGCTTTATGTTAATGTGAGTTATGCAAGCACATATTTTAATGTGAACATGTCAATAATGCAAGCTGAGAATCGTTCTGCGCTGTCTGAAACCTTTACGTGCCTTTATCTAGATTTCAATGATGCATCTTTTATCATCGATGCAGAAGACGAACGAGATTTCAAAAAGCGGAGCACTCGTTCAAGTTTCCAAACGGTCGTCAGCATTGCTTAGCAGCGGCTGTCAATGTTCGTCCAATGAAATAAAAGCAGCCTCATATTCAAACTAACTTATGCAAAAAAAATGAAATAATTATTTTTTGTTTGAAAGAAGTAAAACCCAAAACTATAACGATGGACGAGGGCCAAAAACTAGACTTGTCTATTTCTTTTTAATACAAATGTAAAAAGCAATTATTAATGAGAAATTAGAAAAGAAAACGTTTCAGGGTTTCATAAATCAAGTTCCTTAAATTTTAAAAATTTAATACTCAAGTTTCTTTATAGTTTCTGAAGTTTCTTAAGTTTAAGAAGTAGGTTAAATGGCTAAATTAAATTAGAGAACCAATTATAATCTTCAATGTAGGGATATGCTGTTACGAAAACATTCCAATGTCAAAGTCAATCGTTTTTCCTTCCACAGAAAGTTTCTTAATTCTTTGACTGATTACCAAAAGTCTCTTTTTATTTGCTCAGTTTAATACATTAATCATAGTCAATACATTAATCTTCGCAAAATTTCTAAAAACACAAAGTCCTAAAAACTCAACCTTTAAAAATATGGACCAAACATATTCAAAAATGTTCAATTGCTTCAGTCATTTGTCGCTCCTTTTCACTGTACCTTTGCATGTAACTATTTCTTACTTTGGAATGGAGAGATGCTAATCATCAGTTATTGGGAAATTTGTTGGGAATCGCTCACTCAATTTCACGATGGATTCTATGGTGCGAACATTTCGCAGTTTTGTTTTATTGTTGTTATTTATCTTTGAAAAAGTTCTCTCTACAATAGCAGTACTTTCGGGTAATGCTGTAACTTGTACCATAAAATGGCCGAGCTCTTCGTAGGACTCGATGCTGCATAATGACTTCCAAAATTGAATTATTATTTTCTCCTTCCACCCTCCTTTTATCACATCATTGATTACAAGGAGAGATCTCCATTGCCGATCAATTGATTGTAAACTTGATTGTAAACTTCAGGGATTGGAGAATTCTCTCTGCTTGAGGCAATTTGTAATCAAAAGTTTCTGCTGTGAAAAACAAATCAACCGCTGGCCACTGCTCAAGAACTCTTGTCAAACATTGTGATAGGGAAAGCCATAGTGTTTGATATGGTTTAAAAAAATGGTTTCAGAATTTGATGAGTTTGATATGGTTTCAGAATTTTATGTGGCTGGAATTCAAGGAAATGCTGAAATGCTGAAATTCTTAAAATCCTTTTTGTCTTTTCCATCTTCCCAAAGAGCTGATTTAAAAAGTGTAAACAATGCATCTGCCCTTCCATCTTTCCCAAAAAGGCATTCAGCGATTGATTTGTCTCCACGTTCTCCTTTTAGGCTACTCTATCAAACGTTATCCAACCACCTCTTCCTCTTGTCTAAATAACTTTTCTATTTTAACTTTAATAAAGACTTAAACAATACTTTGCATTTTTACATTTTTCAAAAAAAGAACCACATGAAAGTATATATCTATAATATTGAGCGTGTGTTATACCATGTGACTTCTCCCTTGCTGATTTGTGGTGTGAAGATTAGAAAAAAATAATAGTTTTTAAATAGATAAGCAGAAACAATGAAACAATGATATGGGTTATACAATTAAGATTTCCAGCTGATGCAATAACTTTAAAATATCTACCTACAATTTACAATTTCTCCTGTAGGTTTTCCGTACAACCTAAAAAGGCTTCGAAATCCCTATCCGTATGTGGAAATCCATATGTGTGGTGGCACTGTTAAACCTAAGGAGAAATAGACTTGAAGTCTTATGGGATCATTATGGAATCAAGGTCTTTTTAATCTTTTAGTGCTATCCCTGCCACTCTAGTTTAGGGGTCTGTTTTTAAATTTGTTTTATGTATTCATTTCTTATTCATTTTATACTTTACAAATTGTGTAAAATTACTCAAGAATTTGTAATGAAATTGCTCTTTGTTGGTTATCCTCGCAAATATTTAGGGGGTATGATGTTTCATTGTTAGTTAGACAATGGAACAGAAGATTTGAAATCATTTTATTCAACCTATACACATTGATCTTATTGAATAAGACATTATCTTTCTGCCTTATTCAATTAAAATAAAATAAACTAGTAATAACTCTCTTGCTCTTTTTTATTGTCTTACTGCAATCTGTCCCTGACCCCAAAAAGAACAAAGGATTTATCTCATTAGTAATTTATGAGTGCCACAAGAGTACAAGTCCATTTCTCCTTTCACTTCCCCCCTCCTCCTCAGCTTTCTTTGTTTATATCAAGTTTCTTCAGGCTCTTTTCTTGTGTGTTTTGTTTATCTCAAACCAAACTGGAATCTGTAATTCCTGTGTGCCAAAGATTTATGCTAGGGGTGTACCAGATCTATGTTTATAGAATCCGGCCGGAACCGGATTTCTTAGATTGAAATCTGGCCGGATAATCCGGCCAAACCGGATTTTTTATCAACATGACCTGTTTGCGCTAAATTGGGAATTTAAAGACCCCCTATTAACATAATGTTTTTTCAGGGGCACTGATTTACACGATGCCGGCATGAGATGAAACCGGCTCAGAGTCATGCCAGCATAGATTAGGCTGATAATTTTTGGCATGGGGCGAATCTGCTTAGCTAGAACATTTGGTGTGACATCACAGTATTTTGCGTCCATGCGCTTGCACAAACTTGATTAAGATAAAGGTGCCAAACGAATAAACAAACATGAACGCGAGCAAAGCAGCAACAGATCATAATCGCAAAGCAATTTTACACAAAAATTTGAGGAATCATGCCATTAAAAAAGACTATGACCATTGAAGGCAGTGAAAAATCATTTGTCGCAAAACAGCAATTAGTAGAAGATAGTACCCTTTGATGCCTGCATCGAGTGTATACTCAGAAAGGCTTTTTTTGGAAGCTGGCAACATTTTGAAAAAAAGCGTTCTCGACTTTTACCTCGAAAAACTGTGTTTCCTTCATAACAATTTATGCAGAATTTAACGTTACTGAATGCATATCTGAATGCATAAAATTGATACTATATATGCCTTCTTTTCTTTGTTTGATTGATCTACCTCTTTCTCTACTGTTTAATATCTTATTGTTTTTCAAAATTTTCAAATTTGAAAAATCCGGTTGACTTGCCAGATTTTTTTATAGATCAGGCCGGAACCGGATATCCGACCCCTAATTTATGCCAAGGTCTTATTCTATACACTAGTAAATATTTTCCCCCTAGGGCTAAATATATGCTGTATGCATGAAGTGAACAAATCATCCTACCAATACTTAAGCATGCACATTTCATTCATTTAGGAAAGGTTCCAAGCTACTTTGCAAGGAGTCCAATAAAAATTTATCACAATCTACTTTAATAATAAAATAAAATGTCTATAAAAATATCAAAGATTTTACACCAAAGTACGCCAGTGATGATAAAAATAATGGAAAAAACGCCGGCGTAAAAATCTTTGATAAAGCTGTCCGTCAAAGATCTTTGGTGGAAAGGGCCTCGATTCCAGAGTGGCTGAGAAGGATCACATGTTTGATAAAATCACATTCGAAAATCTAGAACGATTACTAAAAATGGTATGATCGCTGTTTGGAATAAAAATCATTGCAAAATATCGAAAGCAATTATAAAACATATTTGCAAACTGCAAAGAAATATTTCACACAATTGTTCGTTTCATATAGCTCGTTATCTTTTTTAGGATTGGCCTACTTAATTCTTCTCAATCGAGGGTCTTGAAGGAGTAAAGTAAGAAATGGAAGTTGCTAATATTTGTACTGGGAAATGGGATTTAAGCAACTGGGAATGGGAAAATTATCCTGAGACTGAAATGCCATTAATGATAAAAGAACTAGGACAGCTGCGAACATTTATGACATTTTCGTGAAAACCACGGGCCATGGAAAAATGGCGTTCTATCGGTAGCCTGCAGACACGTTTTGCTTTATTATCTAAACCTTGTTACAGATACCCGGATGGTATCTCAAACGCTAAGTTTGTTTTTCGGGCGTGGAGACTGTATGACTTGCAGGTGCCGAGAAATAACTCTGAAAAACGTACCTGAACAAATCATTTACTTGTTTACGATAGATTCGATCTAGATGCACGCTTTATGAGTTTAATTGATTCAATGAAACGCGTCAAAAGAATGAACTAATGGTGGAGAAGCTCATCCATTCAGGGCAATGATCCACTCAGGCGATACCACTCTACTTCTTCCTGCTACAGTTCACGTATCAAGTGATTCATGCAAAGTTCCAATTTATTTCAAGGAGTAGGAAGTTAACAATTTTAAGATAACCCTTGAAATACACTGTCGCATTAACTTAACGTAATGTAGTTACCTTTCCAGCGGTTGCGAAGGATATTCCATCATTTGTAAAATCCATAGCACCGATCTGGTTCCCCTTTTCGTCCAAAGTGTCCACATGTGTCAGTGTATCTATATCCCAAACAGAGACAGAACCATCTGCGCCTATAGAATTATAATGACAATTAAAATCAAATTGGTCAATTGTGGTATGAAACATTGAGATGTGAGAGCGACATTCTCTGAATTCGAATGGAAAAAATACTTCTCCAAAGAGATGGTATTAAACAGTTGTAACAAACAGTTGTAACTTTCTGTCAAACATTCTCATTTGGCTGATAAAATTTGTATCCCTCAGCAACTGTACAAAACATGGCAAGCTCGGTTTGTACTGACGGCTTCCTTCGGGTTCATGTTTTCTGGTATTGGCCTCGGAAACAGTTATTAGATTTTGGCTGAATAATAAATGAAGCTTAATTGTGGACAAAAATTTGATTTATCGATTGATGGATCTTTCCATAGGTTGTCTAAATGTGCTTAAAATATTAGACGTAGTTTGTGTCTAATATAAAGTAATTTCGATAGCACACTGACTCTCGTGGAATAGTCTGATTGTGTGTGTTATGATTAAACATATAGAAAATCAATGAATGCAAATTTAAGAGATTTTGAAAATTTATAAACTCGATCTTATTGATCAGACACCGAACGAAGTATTTCATCTTATCCGGGAAGAGTTGCTCTTGCTAATCATGTTTTTTTGCCCAAATTTGTTTAAAAATAACGTGGTTGGTATTTTTAGATCGACGGTGTGGCCCCCATCTTTCAAAATGTTTGGTTGAAATAGAAAAATTTATAACCCGCAATAATAACAAGCTAACGATCGATATCTTAATCGAAAGATTTGGCGAACAGAACCGATTTTATGGTGGAAAAACGTAACTGTGCACGTTTTTGTTGGTCGTACTTTAGACTGTTCAGTGCCACTGGATAGGTACCACTGGAACTCCGCGTAAGGAACTCTCAAATCGCCGCATGAAAGAATATTCGCGTAAAGCAAAATATGGTAATTTGGAAATAGCACCGGGGGGGGGGGGGATTGCCCCGCAAAATTAATAAAAGATTGAAAGGCCATGGTTTTGGAAATAGCCATGGTTTTGGTGTGACACATAATTTCCCTTTGTTTTTTTTCAACCTTCCTCCTCCGGACAGTGGCCGTGCGACCGTAATGTTTTCCTGACTCTGCTCAAATCTTGCACAAATATTTCTTTTCTTCAAAAGTGCTGTTGTTAAATTGAATTCTCAAAAGCCTGTAAAACAACACGCTCCTCCTCCGCAGAATCTTGAAAATTAAAAAAAAAAATTATTTTAACCCGGTTAGATTTTACCTTTGATAGAAATTGTTCAAGAATATTTTTTCGCGTATACACATTAACTAATAGGCATTAAGGATCAGTGATACTAGGACCATAGCACCAAATTTAACGAAAATTGTAGCATCCTTCGCAGAAAAAAAGACGTTGTGGAGGAGCGTGTGTAAAACAATAGCATCCAGTGAGACGCACTGGTCATAGCGAGCGATTCTAATGTTGATAATAATAATTACGAGCTCTTTTGTTGTGTAGAAGGTGTTAAAAATTGGCTGAAAATCGTCATGGGACTTTTCATAAAGTGCGTCTAATTAGAGTCTAAATATTTCTCCTCCATGGTGGCTAATTAGACTCATTCGTCTAATTTTAATGTGTCTAATCTAACAAAGTCTAATTGCAATGCGTCTAATTTACGTCCACCTATGGACAACCTATTATAACAGAATTATATCCAGTTTAGACAACCTATGGACATAATCCCAAATTAATTAGGAAAAAAGACAGTGTTATAAGTACAAGTCTTGCGGAAAAGCATTTTAATCTTCCATCTATCTACTACCGTACAATAATCCCTTCGGAATAAGATTTATAGAGTAATTACAGATATTCAAAGACAAATTTATTGAATTTTTGATAATTTGGGTAAGTGTTTTCAACGACTTTTGGCAAGCATAATATATTCAAAGTGACCTAAAAAATTTTATGAACTTTGTAACTGCATAATACTCAGCTTTACCTTTCCTGAACGAGTATACGGTTACTGGAAATCTTTTTATGACCAATAACATCTACAGAAACGAGACAGGACTTGACAAACGAAAAGTTAAGATAAAAGTTAAGTTATATTGGTAATAAAAATAGCTTTATTGACCGTATAGTCACGTCGTTTTTGCATGTAAGCAAATTTTTAATGAAGAATTTGAATTGAACAACAACAACAATTAGGTCTGTTGACACTGCGGCTCTTTTGCTAATCTTTGCAAAAAAGGGAGGCTCTGATTTTTAGAGAGGATAAAAGTTTTCGACTATGACAAGTTTTCATGTTCATTTTTTTAGTCACCAAAATCTCCTATTCTTTATAACTTTAATGCTCAACAAAACAGAGGCGAATTTTGTAACAATAGAGAAATTAACATACTAGTTTCAAAGGGACTATCAATATCGAGAACAAAAGAAAACTCTCTTAACTGGAAAACAAAAACAAACGATGTTGGGGAGGAGATGTTTTCATTTTGAGTTTTCCAGTTGAGAGAGTTTTGTTTTGTTCTCGAGATAAAATCGTTATGAAACCTGTGTGTTAATTTCGCTATTGTTACAAAATTAACCTCTGTTGCCCAGCAAAAAAGACTGACAACAAATATTGAATTCACAATATTAGGGAGTTTTGTTTGGATCCAGAACGAGTGCGAGTACAGAGTTGTAAAATGCACTCCAAAAGGCGATTTAGCGAAAGAAATAGCTTTATTCGTGAATCTCATATTCCATTTTCGCTAGGTTCTTGGTAGATTAGGCCTTCTCGCTGTCGCTATATAATTAAGTTCCTCTTCTTCCCGGAGCTTACTTTTCCAAAAGACGACGAAAAATGATCAATTTCAGGTTGCAGTTTTGTAAAACATAACGTTCTGATACGTCGTGGGAACAACAGTTTTCAAAAGTATATATCTTGAAATTTAAAATTCAATTGTTTTCCTTGTTGTACTCGAACTGAATCTAAAAACCCTTGCCTGGGCCAACGCTGTATATCAATGATATCAAATTATTAATAGCTTGGTGCAAGTATTCTTTCACAATACGCCGTTATTCCAAAAGGGAAAAAGAATGGAAATTTTTCTATTTGGGGAAGAAAGATGAAAATGACTATTTTCTCCCTACTTTTCCCTTTCCCTTCTCAGTACCCAAAATATGCATAATGCCACTGGATCCTAACAGCAAAGAGCATTCAAAATTACAAAAAAGTTATGGGGAAGGTACATGGTATGTTGAAATCTGGCTCTGAGAAAGGATAAATCAAACTTCGGTGAAGAATATTTACCCCTAAAATTAAACAAATCTTAAAGGCTTTAAAACGTAAAGAATTACCTGCAGCAAAAAGGAGATTTTTAGTTGCTGTTGGGTAAAATTTAATGCTTGTAACAGGAAGTCCAATGAACGATCCTGGCAACAGTTTACGAATTCTATCCAGTTTAGTCATTGAAAATAGCTGCGAAGATAAAATAAAATTCATTCTGTAACTACACAATAGCCCCACAAGGCAACCAGAATATTACTCTTTGTTTATGTTATCATTTTGTATAATAATTAATTCATTATCTGTTGCTTGGCCCTGCCTAAATGGTAAATAACTGTCAGAATTTCCTTTTCTTCAAGAATGATTTTTGTTTTTCACAATATTATGCCTTAGGCATAATATAAAGAAAATATTTTTTTTTAAAAATCTTCAAATAAATAGATAACAAGCAATTACATAAAAAATAAGGCTGTGATATTTAAATTATTTTCCCCTCCTAACATGAGAAATGATAGATTTTCATGCTGTTCTTTTATTAATGCTATGAATGATTGATTGCTTTTTATCCTACTCTCAGCATGTGCAAGCAGCTTGAATATAAATATTCAACTATTGAAGGCCTCATGCTTACAAAACCAATATACAGTATGACCACAGAGATGGTGATAAATTATTAGCAACAAAAGGAATGAGACTTTTTAGTTATTAAACACAAATAAAATACTAGAAAATAGCCTATCTTTACATATATGAGTTTCTCAGCCCCAGGCATTTATACCCAGATCAAAATCTCTTTAAAGGCAGGGTCACTGAGTGTTCCACACAGCCACAATATTTTGTTTTGTTTATTGTAATTCTTGTTTTGCTTTTTTAATTTTTAGAGTATAGACCATATACAAATTGTCCCATCACTTATCTAGTATATAAAACAATGAATTTTATTAATAAACCCAATTTTATTAATGGTACAGACATCTAAGAAAGGAAGTCAGTGCAATAATTTTGAGTCCAATATTTAACAAAAAATTATATTGGTGGGTCTACAAATTTTCAAATAGACAGCTTTGACATTTCTGGGTATACTATAAGATAATGCTGATATTTTCAAATTTGCATGTAAACTTCTAAATTATTCTTATTTGAACCAGAATGAATACTACTGTTTACACTCCTGTGACAGCAAATAAAACAAATATTATCCAACCTGAATACTACCACTTCCCAACCCAACAGCAGCTTTGGTTCCATTTTGACTTATTTGCAAACTAAAGACACCATTATCACTACCAAGCTTGAACTTTTGAATATTAGTAACCAACTTCTTTTCATCCCTTCAATAAAATTAAAAATTGAATAAATCACAGCATTTTCAGAATCATTCAATCAAAACAATTGATGAAGTGAGTGAAATTAAACTCTTTCTCTTATTTATAAGAACCAAGTTAATAAAAACATTAAGGCTCAGTTTTAGACAAGACAAACAAAACAGCTCTTTTTTTCAAAACAATAGAAAAATAAGAGCATCTTGAGGCTTAAGGTAAAATTAACTTGTTCTTATAAAAAAAAGTCCACTACTGTAATAGCATTTTGCTAAAACCTTAATATTTTACCCCCTTGAAATGCTATAAAGCATGCACAGATTGAAAACATAGCAAGGAGGAATATGGAAGACCAGATAATTTGTTCAAAGATCAGTTTCTTACACATTTTGTTTCTTGCCTGCTCCTATTGTCAAAAATCTTAACTGTAAAAATTTCAACTCTAAAATTTTGCAGCTGCACAATTTTGGAAAAGGAAAATTACTTGCACAACATAACATGCAAAGATTCCAATCTGGGTGTTGAGCATCTGGGCACTTGCCTGGAGCCAAAAACCTTCATAAAAATTAATCACAAATTTTATTGTTTACATATGTTTGTAATAAAATTTGTATTCTGACAAAGGTGGATTTGCTGTGTGACACCTCACCATTTTTGCTGTGTGACACCTTGCACTTGCCATGAACCTTGAATTTCAAGTGGACAAAGTGTGAGTTGTATTGTTTTATTTAATGGTACTATTGTTTGAATTGGTAGCCATTTGTTTTGTTTAGCAAGGGTGCATTTGAATTCAAATCGAGAAAACTTCCATGTGCAGTTACCAAACTTTCCAATCTGGGTGACTTGGTTTCCCTGCACTTCACATAAAGAATTTATCGAATGGGGAATCTATCAAAGTGTTTATTCCTATCTTTTTAAAATGAAAATTGTATTAAACATTTCCTGGATGAAAGAAATTATGGCAGAAAAGTGTTCTATGCAATACAGTACCTATACAAATAAATGCAGTTAAAAAAAGTGCCTATACAGTACCTTATATCAATAAATGCAGTAAAAAAGGATATAAAAACCTAGAATAGTCTATAATTTTTGTAGATTTATGTCTTTATGTCCTTTATTTATCTGAATTTATCTTAAACTGATCTCAAAGTATTACATAATAAATCGCGTGCTGTTGTTGGCATCAATTTTTTATCTTGACCTTCCACCGACTTCGGCTTTCTCACTAATTCAGACTTTAATTCAGTGGTGTCAGTTCATCGATTTGTTATAATATCAGTGCTAATTTAATGCAAAGCTTCCGCTCTTTTTAATTAAACATATGTAATATTATGTAAAGGCAAAAAGGTGATATTTATTTTATCTGTGTTCCCTTCTGCTGAATGTAAACAACGTTATTTGATGGCGTTATCTAAATTGGATTTGCAAGCAGGTATCAAAATAAATATTGATGAGAATTTTTGACACCCGGGTCCGGAGAGTTCAGTTCAGAAACCATTATTTAACGATATGGTGGTCTGGGGTGTAAATAAACAACAGTCTATATATCAACCTTGTTTCTTCGCCGTCAGTAGCAGACATTACCCTTCCAGCGTTAAGAGCCTCTTCTAGTCTTCTTTTGGCGTTTGCAGACATCACAAATTATGATCTATTCCCTTGTTCTACACTACTGTTTCGAAATCTGGCTATCTTCGTAGACTTGTCTCACATGTCTGCTCCAGTCAATAACATTTTTGAAGTCCCGCCGTTTAGCCGTTGCTTATCGTTCTTTGTTGCTTAGCGAACTCGAAAACGAGGCGAAATGCGGGCGCCAATATTTCCAACCAACCCAACCACGAACAGACCAAACAGAAGACGACCTTGCAATTTCTCGAAAAAGAAAACAATTCTATGATTTTGAGGTTCACCAACTGCTAAAAAGCGACCTCACGTAAAGAGAAACAAAGACTTTAATAGTAAAATGCAGAGTAGATTTTGCGATTTTTATCCTGGCAGTTTTCTAATCACATGAACAGCATGCAGCCTCATGCAAATGCAACACTCTATCCCACGCCAATGCCACCCAGCTTTGTGCACATTAATACATATGTACAAAAAGCAAAACAGCAAACTGCGAGTTTAATGAAGCCTATTAACTTTGGCTTACTTGCAATTCATCTGCCTTGATACATATGCAGCACATATAATCCTTCATATAATCGATATAATCATCACATTGTTTTTGTGTGTGCTGCAGGTGCTAGCAAAAGTTAATTTAAAAAATATTCCTAGTATACTTTTCCAACTTTTAATATTTAATTTTAAATTTAATAGGACGGTGCAAAATTTATTTTCCAACATGGCTGGTGCAAACCAAAAAATAAATTGAAAAAAGTAAAAGCCCCGTTTTCATAAAATGCTAAAAAATTTAGTGCCTATCAACAATGTTTGAAAGCATGTGTAGCAAGCATATAGCCAAACTTCATTTGATAAAAAACAAAACGACTGGCTAGATTTACTATTATTTGAAAATTCATAAATTTCACACCATAGATGTGTATATTATCTTTCAGAAAATTTGAGGAAATTTCATGTACTTTAATTCCAAATTATCTGTTAAATTGACCAAAAAAGTGGGGAAAAGTCAATGCCCCGTCGAGGCTGGGGCCAGAAAATATAGTTGGCCGGTCTTTGAAACAGTACAAAAAAGGTGCCTGCCCCCGTTGCATTCTCCACTGGCCCGTTGTAAAATACATTTTGCACTGTCCCATACAAGCCTTGACATATTTACCCAACTTTTTTTTATTCTCTTTCTGCAAAATGAATTATCTTTCTTTTGCCTCATTTCCTCTAATTTCTATCATTAAGATAATTCGTGATACGCAGAGAATAAAGCAAATCAAATTAAAGAATCGGTGAGGTGTATATTTTGAATTTTCGACTGTTCAAACTTCTAATACTGGCAAACTGCAATCAGTCACAAACGACAAGAGGACTATAGCAAACAAAGGGCGATGTGTCACACAGCAGACCCACATTTGTTCGAAAACGGATCTTTTTGCATTTGGGCATGGCGCGGCCACACATACGACGATTGCACATGCTCCACTTGATTGCCCCCTTGCATTTGATATTGATACACACTTGGTAATTTATCGATAAATATCAATGCAATTAATTTTTTTAAATTTATTTTTCCATCCAGAAAGAAAGGACAAACATGGGATCAAACGTTTTATTGAACTTGCCCCGCCACCCCCCTGAGAAACATAGGAGGGACAATTCCTCTTGTTCTAAAAATAACAAGGTGCTGTTTTCCTTGCATTTGAAAGAGAACCCTTTCTGTCCCTGAACTGAAATTGTTGTGTTCTGACAGTTTCGAAAATGACAATTAGTCTCCAAGTATTTTGTTTGAAGTTGAAGCATGCACATTTTTATTGAAATAAAACGACGAAACTGAACAAAAGAAACACTAAAAGACACACAAACGCTGGCCTTCACGGTGTTTTAGATTTAACCCCAATTCAATCAACCCTCGTCTTAGCCTATGTATGTAAAACCCTATCACGTTTCCAGGAAACAGCACAAGCAAACCAACTTTATTCGAGAGCATTGAAACACTAAAAACAAAAACAAAATTCCGATTGCAGAACCCTCCTAAAAATATGGCGTTTTATGTTGTTTAGCAATAGACCAAAAATTGAACCGGGGGTGAAAGAACTAAAACATGTGCCGTTTTTCAGCTGTCACATACACGTTTTTCATAAGAACAACCTTTACAAGAAACGCCAGGCTGAGATTTGTGCCAAATTTGTGGCAACTCAGAAATTACTTACGTTAATACACCTTTTTCAGAAATAAAAGCCGTTCCATTGTGTTACAGGACTAGCCTCATTTCAACATTGATGAAATTCCCATAGTACAAAAAACGTTTAACTTTCGATGTCTTCTGGGTTCTTTGGGAGAGAAAGAGGCAAGAATAACCATTCCCAGTGGAAATACAAAAGTAGCCTCGAGACCAGGCTCTATTTACGAAAAGGTCTATTACTTACAAAAAAAGTATGCAGGCGTACAGTACTTGACCTAAAAAGACACTTTTAAAATGTTTCTGTGGAGGGTGGTGGTAGCAAATTTGTAAAAATCAGTCAATAAATAAGAACAAATGCAGGTTGAAACACAAAAACTAAGCATTCTAGTCTCCCAAACTCATATTTTGTTTGTTTATGCATTCTTACACACTAAAAGGCCTAAAATTTGATACATTTTCACAAGATGAACTTTTAAAAACAATTTACAAGAAGCCTTCTCAGAATGGTTACTTCTCTTCTATTAAATGTGTTTATTTATATTCTAAACATCCATTGTATAACTTTACTTTATTGGAGCAAGTTCCAGCCATCAAGGAAATTCATATTATACTACTACCTGTCACATTTGTGGACTGTTTTTTCAAAACAGTATTTTTAAATAATTGTCCCGCCATATTGCGTCAATCAAAAAAAAAATACTTAAATTTTTTCCCATTTTGTAATATCACTGATAATCCTTTCCTGGAGTTTGAAAATTTTTAAAGTGCAGGCTTCACGTTTTTTAAATAAGAAATTCCTCCAATAATTAATGATTATAATAAAATAAAATAAAATAACAAAATAAAATAAATCCTTCAAGACTCTTTTGATATGCAAGCCAAGCTCTGAGAACATCTGACTCAGAAATTCTTGAAGAGGTAAATTTTTCATCTATGTTGATTATGATTATTTATCGTAATGAATTATTTTACTTCCTCGCTTTATTTTGTACTTGCGTATACGTATACGTATGTATACGTATAAACGTATAAACGTATGTACTTAAGTAGAATTATACCATTAAATATTGGAACGCTTGACCAAGGCTTTAGAAAGCTTCAATCTACAAGAAGGGAACTCTGCAAAGGAAGGTACAGTCTCTGGTCAGATTTTCGTTTCAAACAACAATTTTGACTCTGTTTCGTTTTACAGATAGATTTAAAACATTGTGCAATATTTTTATATGCTCCTGCACAGGCTATTCTATTCCAAATCCTTCAGAATTTGATATAGCAATTACAAGTTTCTGTTTCAATGTCTTTTTACTTTTATAGCATGGTAAGATCAATTGGTTGAAGCACGTATGCGCCATCGGTAGCCTGAAAGAGAAATTACTTTTATGTTTAAAAATAATAAAATATTTTAAAATATTCAAAAAATATTTAAAAGTACACACCATCTTTAGATAGATCGTGTCATCAACCATTTCACCCCGGGAAGGGCCATACGGTTCATTGTCAAACAACGTAAAACGTCATATTTTCAGGAGGTAAATGCGGGAAGAACTTTACATTAATTTAAAATATTTCAACGTATGTTTATCATATAATTTAAGTTGATTTGCATGTGTTACCCCCTGCAAAATAAAATTTGAATAGGATTAGCATGTTTACCAGAAATAAATCAATCCGGGCGTTAAAGGGTTGACTCAACTATAACCAAACACAGACCCTTTAAAAGACCGTGTTATAAAAATATTTCGCGAATTTTACTTGGCGATGGCAATTTCTCAATCGCGAAACGATTTTCAGCATATATTTCATGAGTTAACGTGTGACGTGATAGCATCATTGTAAAACCGGCACAAAAACTATTTAATAACGAAAAGGCCTTTTACGCGAGATCCGACATGAAACTCATACCGGCATTGAGATAAAAAAGCAATCCAGGCTACACATAAGCATTTATGAATTTATGTCAATGTGAATACAGACCAAAGGGACATGTCTTAAATTCTCCACATGACTAGAAGGAATGAATGGAATTTTGTTTGAGCCCAATCTAATATAAAAAAAATTCGTTCACGCAAGAATTTCATGCCGGTTTGCATGGGTATGCGATTTTGCATGTCCATACAAATCTCTTGTAAATCTATTTCTAAGAATGAAGCACATTGGGTTTGAAAAGGAGTGTTCATTGGCAATGTTGATATTGTTTTTCAATGAGACTATGCAAATGGGAATCCCATGCAAAATCGCATATTACACAGGCAAAAGGAAAGGCGACATGATAGTTCATGCCGAGATGAGTTCCATGTTACCCCCACGTGTAAACACAACACGGCAAGATGAAACTCGTGCCGGCATGAGTTTCATGTCGGGGCTCATGTAAGGAACTTTCAGTCATTTCTCAAACGGAAATACTAGTCAAATTATCGTATCATCAATTTTTATCAATATCAGACTATCTAGCATTATAAAATTATAATGTTACACATTAATTAACTTTGTAACATTTTATTGTAACCTTCTTTTATGTCATTTTACAACTTTAAGTTTAAATGGAACTCTCTCAACTGGAAAACGAAAACAAACAATGGTGCAGAGGGGATGTTTTCATTTTCCAGTTGAGAGATTTTCGCTTTGTTCTCGAGGGATAATCGCTTTGAAACTAGTTTGTTAATTTTATTATTGTTACAAAATTTGCCTCTCCTGAATGACTTACATATTGTTGACGTTTGTACCATCCATGCGAGTGATTTTAAAACGCATCTCACTCATTCCACCAACAGGAACACGGTCGCTACCAGTCGTAAATAGCAACAGCTTCTTTTTCAGCTGAAGACTGAAGTTGCAAACGATTTCCCAGAAACGTCTGAATAGAAATACAATATATTAATGTACTACATAGTACCAGTGGTGGACAAAGCAATTTACTACATAGTATAGTTTATTGTTTTATCTGTCAATTATATCTATCAATTTGACAGATAAAACGAGAAATGAATAAATATACCAAAGATCACATCAAACTTTCGTTACAAGCAAAATTAATAGAAGGCGATTAAACTGGCTGGGACATATGTTAAGCAGAGTCTTGAACGCTATGTTTATGTAGATGCTAATGCGACCTACCTAATAATGGGATCGCTTTTCAAAAAACCATCATAAATCGCCACTTTTTGAAGAGCTTCAATGTTAAAATTAGGATTACCACACACCAACATTTCCACTTCCTCAGGGCGTAAAAGCTGAAAAAATAATATTTATACCATCCATTATTTGATTATAGAGGTGACATGGCCTCCATGCTTACACAAACAAGTTATATGAAAAACACGACAACAGCAGTGGCAACAATTCATTATATATGTAGAATTCTATATATCTATATAGCAGCCCTAAAATATTAAAGCCCAATAACAAGGTCAGATTTTGTATAACAAAAGATTCAGTATTGAACGTAACAATGCGATTTTATCACTCAAATAATACATTTTACAACTTTCAATGGTGCAATCAAGCAAATAAAATAAACAAAACCACGAAACACCCTTGTTCTCTTCGCACCTGTTCACCCACAACACAAGGGCAGATTTTGTAACCATAGTAAAATAGATACGCCTATTTCAAAGCGATTAGCCATTCAAGACAAAGGAAATTCTCTCAAGCAGAAAATCAAAACATGGCTTTGTTGGTTTTGATTTTCTGCTTGAGTGAATTCGCTTTGACTTTGATTGTTAATCGCTTTGAAATTGGCGTGTCAATTTCATTATGGCTACAAAATCTGCCCTTGTTCACCCACAATAAAAAAAATACATTAAAATGTGATATAAAAGTGGTGAAAACCCATCCATTTAATGCGCAAAACATAATCGGGACATAAATCTGGAGCACACGAATAAAATTTATATACTCTTAAAATAGCACAATGATGAAAAATACCCTTAAAATGGCACAACCCAGCCTACGGGAGTTTACCGCCTGGAAAAATGTACTCTCGGAGACAACAAAAAAAGCAGTAGGTATACTTACAATCAACGCATTAGAAGCACAAACACTGTGAAATCCATGATAAAATGCATAAAATTGTTTATAAATTGATTTATTCAGCATATAATTCACGTAAAGTTTCACGTATTCTGGAATGATTAAAAATAGATTCAATCAAAGATAAAAAAAATTTAAAAAAATCAGGAAACACCGTCAAAAATAATTGTTGATTCTTTTTAACAGTTACTTTTTTGCACAGTTTTATGCAAATGAGAACGGATCCAATTGGATATGTCCCCAAACGAGCACGGATAGGATAGATAGGTTCACACGAGAACCGCTGGATTCAATCTGCAATCCATGCTAGTTTGGATCCGCCAAAATGTGTGCTCGTTTGGATCCAATCCATTTGGTTTCCGTGTGAACACACAAGGTTCAGATAGAAATGAGTACGGATAGAAAACGATGCCAGTCTCAATAAGTACGAGGCAAATATATAATGTTAGATTTACGCGCCATTTTCTCATAAAATGATAAACGTCATGATGGGCTACCAAAACAGAAGAATTCTTTACTACATAATTTTTGTATTTGATGTCACTGCAGCAGATAAATGGATCCAGTTGGATCCGGTACCGTCTGAATGCGAGCTAAAGTTTAGAGCAGTCAGGTCCAAATCGGATCCAAATAAGTTTTTTTCAATATAAACTGTTTCACGCAGACAAAGCAGATGTTGGAGTGATAAACGACGCAAAACATCCTATTTCCAAAGAAACAGAAACAGAAACATCCTATTTCCGAATGCAGAAACAATCTGATCTTTGATCTTTAGTTCAGGGGTTTTAATCAAGTCGGAAAAGAGGTTGAAGTTTTAAACTGTTTATTAGTTGTTAATTAGAATTAATTCTCTGGCGTAAAAAGGGTAAATAAAATTACGAAAACAATTATCAGTGTTAATAAAAACCTGATCTATTTTCATCAGTAACTGCAATTTGCGAGCCATTTCTTTTGAGATCTTTTGTTACAACTGTTCCGTAGCTTGTGTATGAAACCTGGAAAATGAAACTGTTGAAATTAAGGTTTTAAAAAGAAAGTAATAACAAAACAGACCCCCTCTCCCCTAAAAATTGACCATCTGTATTGGTTTTGTTATGGTATGTGAATAGCAGAGTAGGTTTGATTTTTAGAAACCTTCCTCATTAAACAATTTAAAAATGGACGTGGTTTGGGTGTGGCACATAATTTTCCTTTGTTACCTGCAACCTGCCTGACCATGATGTTTTCCTGACCTTCATTGACAGCAGACCATTACTTTCTCGTAAACCAAAGAAAGGAATCATCCATAAAGTATGTACCCACATTGGGGGAGGGGTAAACCAAAAGCCCGCATTTATTTTTATTGTCAGCCTTTTCTATTGTTCCTTAGCGTGCAAGGGGGAGGGGGGTCAAAATAGTCTTAGTAGTGCGCTCGTGCTTTATGGATGCCCCCTATAGTTACTTCCTTGTAAATTAATAATAACGTTCAATTGATTTTGAGTACAGTTGACATACCTGAAAAGTCTGGCAAAGATCATCTTCAACATCGCCATCATAAGCAAGGAGCTCTTTCAAACCATGGGTAAGTTCCTTAAAAAGAAAGGATGTTTCAAAAATCTCAATAGAAAAAAATGTAGACCATAGCTAGAAATTACTATTTGGTGCTTGCGACCAAACAAATTTTGCCTACAAATTTTCTGCAAGATATTGGCAATTCAAGATAATAAATAAAGTAAATTTGGACAAAATTCTACAAGATTTTTCATGCCATTCTTTTTAATGCCATGAAGCAAACATTCTCCTTCGCTTTTATAAAATATTCTGCACTTGCCATCACGATGTTTCGTTTTCGAATAGACTTTTGTAAGATTCGTCTATCTTCGGTTCAAAATTTAATTAATAAACACTAAAGAACAATGTGAATGCAAAATTGAATGTAGCTTTTAGTGCCGAGCCCAATAACGACAAAGCACATAACTCCAAAAACAAACTACATAAAAATTCAAAAATACTCCTCACTGGATTCACATCGTTCAAATCTTCCAGTCCAAGAGTAGCCATGCCAACAGGAGCGTGTGGGTTATGAAACGGTACAACGGCTGGACTAAGTAACTTTTTGTAACAACAAAGAGGCAAGCGAATATCAAGGTTAATACTGTTGTACACAGCTAAACCCATTACCTAAACACAGGTTAAAGACAACACAATGATTGTACAAATCAAACCAACCGGTGATATTTTTCAGAGAAGAAATAAAAATGATAACACAATCAGCATGGAGAAATAGACAGCATGCGGCGGAGTTGCTATCATTGCACGACAATCCATAATAATTGTACATTAACCCCACGAAGAAGGTACGCGGAAGAGACCAAGGATCATTACACAGATCTTATCAATGCCCATAAAAGAGACACTCAAACATGATTCACTGATAGTGCATAGTAATGGGTTACTTCAATGCTCATATCGGCAAATAAGATGCATTATTCACCAGATCAGAGTAAAAGAGTCTTTAGTTTGTGAAATGTATTATTAGGAAAGCGTGCATGGGTGTAGGTTTGCACGTGCAAATGGAGGAGGAGCATTATATAAGTATGATAACGAGGCTCTGAAAGCTTACACGTCGATAGTTGTTTTGTCGAGTAAGATTCCTACCCACCCTCCCCAAGATAGTTCACAATAATTATATAAAGAATTCAAAAACATTATCCTCGCGAGCCCAGCTTGGCCTTTTGCTGTCTTCACGGTGTGCTTACGTCTGCTCACAAACAACTAGACTGACCGATACTATACTGTCATCAGAGACTTTTAAAGTACAACTGTAAAAAGTAGACAAATAAATATAGTTATTTGCGTTTAAATGAAATGAATTAGAAAATAAATAATTTAAAAAAAAAAAGGATACAACACCAAGCAAATTGAATTCATGCTCTGTATCAGTACTTGCACTATTAAACCACCAGTTTCTCGTCTTTTGATTCTGTGTAAACATACCTATAAATGAAAAAATATTTAAAAACTCAGTAAGAATTTAAACTTATAATATATATATATATAAAACCTGTATGCCGTGAATACCGGTGTATAAGTCGACCCGTTGTAAAAGACAACCCCCCCCCCTAAACTGGAATCAAACAATTTAGTATTTTAGTATTAAGTATTTTAGCTGGCAGCTACAAATAAGGCATTTTGAAGGGTGTTTACTCGTTTAAGAAATATAGTTTTGTGAATTTTTTGTACCCCTTGTATAAATCGAGTGCTCTTCTTGAAGCCAAATTTTAGGTCTCCGGACCGACTTATACACCGATATCTACGGTAATAGCATTCCAAAAAGGGAGGCGGCCTGCCGCCATAAATGAGTAAATTTTCATATTGGTCATCTTTTGCAGAAAATCATAACGTTTTTCCTTATATTTAAAATCTTAATTAAATCGAGAATTTGTTTATTAAATGTATATACAACTGTTACTATGTTAGAAGATAAAGGAATTAAGATAAAATTTAATTCAATTTACCATATTCTTCACGGAAAAGTTTTCTGATTAACAAAAGAAACCATTCCTTTGTCAGTCCTCCTAAATCTAAGCCAGGTTCCCCAGCAAAAGTAACTCGAAGCTTCTTTTTCAAGTCCTTTTTCTTTTCTGCGATCTGAAAGAAAAAAAAGTTCTGATAAAAATACGTGTTTCAAAGTTAAAATATTACAAAAAAATTACACTTAAAGGCAGTTACTATTACCGACAAATAATAACACCAGCAAACTTGGAAGATTTAAAAAAACAATAATCTCAATCATTAAGCTCTTGTTAGGTCTAAGATTGAGTACCTTCTCGGCTACGTAATACTACTATGCGTAAACCACGTGCTAATGCTCTGTTGAATTTGCATACTCAAACATTTTCTCCATTTATCCAAAAATCAATTAACTTTCAAACTTAGGTGAAATTTTACAGAGCCACAAATTTGAATTTACAACACCATGAACTTAATTTACAACTCCACAAAACCCTAACAAAACCATGTTAGAATAGTCCCTGGGAAATGCCATCATATTTAAGTAGAAAAAGCTGCTGTTTACGTGATTCAATCATGACCCGTTACATGATTCATCTAATGAATCTGAAACCAAATCTGAACCTGAATCTGAAATCTAACAAAAACATCTTGTTACCTCATCTAATGAATCTGAAACCAAATGTGATCGACGAACTTTTAAATTCAAAAACAACATTCCCATATTTGGCACCTCTCTTCTCTTCACGTGCTTGACAATGCTTTCCTGCAAACCAATTTTTATAATGATAAAAATAAATTATACGTATGAAATGGAAATTTTCAGAAATTGCAGTGGCTCTGTGCAATCTTTTGTAAATTGTTCAGCAAAGAAAGTAGTATAAGGTAGTTTCTTGTATGCGGGACTCCACTGTAGTTTCTTTAACCGAATTTCTCACATAAAAAGATGTATGTGAGTGAGGCTTAAACAAACTTACCAAAGCATTTTTATGAAGAATGCAAACAACTTTCTCTTGGTATAACAAACCCCCGATAAAACTATTTTTTGGTTCCCTGCAGAGTTCGTTATATCGGGATTCTACTATATATACATATCTCAAATATAAAAGTGTTAAGAAAGACATTCACACTCATAGGTCTTTGAACATTAGCCGGATTTAGGCCATTGACAAATATATTTCCTGTATGAACAGAGCGGTCGCAAATGTTTTGAGATTTCTCTCAAAACAATGAAAAAAAAACGTTTCATGCATAATGTAACTTATGATTACCAGAATGTAAACAACAACAACAACAACAATAAAAACAACAACAACAACAACATCAAAAACAACAACAACATACCCTAGCCTCAAACAACATTTTCATTTCAGAATCCTTTTGCATGATGAAACGCTTTGATCCGAGACTCAACATGAACGGGTACTGACAGAAGGAAAACTTCCTGCGAGAAAATAATAACAGACATCAGAGGACATTGGAAGAGGAGTAATTAGCTGCTACGTCAAAGTTGCAGACTGACTGCCTGAAAATCTCAGATCTGCCAAATGCACGGACGATTTCTGGCGGTTTCTGATGCTTCGGAGGATCCCACCACCCTCGCACACCCCCATAACTCATCCAGCCCTGCGATTAAAAAATGGATAATGAGAAAATCTTAACGACATACCCACTTTGTCTCTGCCACGAGTCATACTCTCTCATTAAATCCATTTTATCTAAAGCATCACAGTACAGTAATGTATGCGAAACTACTGTTGGGTGCATCATCCAGTTGGCAGTATCTAAAAACAAGTTGTATCGTTAGCTGTATCTAAAAAAAAGTCTCAAAGAAACGACTTCTACAAATGAAAATTTAGTGAAACTATTAGATGATCCAGATAAACATATGAAAAATTCTTTTAAGTGCAAGCATTTTTATCGTAAATTTTTTACCAACCTTCTTTCGTGCAGTCATGAAGAACAAATATTTGAATATATCTACGGTATATAATCACGGGCTTACGGTATATAAAAGTAAGGTATTCGTTTTATTCCTACTTCGATTTCTCTAATTCCACCTGTCTTACATTCCGTGTTTTTAACAATAAAACACAGAATGTAGGACAGGTAGAGCAAGAAAAAATGACAAAGTAGTAAAATTGATATTTACTTTTCATGAAGCCCGTGATGATACTTCATATATATATATATATATACTCAATTACTGATTTTTATATTATGTATTTTAATGTTGTCACTGTTAAATATTTTTCTTCAACCCAAGTTCAATGAGAACTGTTTTTTGGGGTAGGATGCAAAATCTTTGTATCAAAAATTAGTATCAATACAATGAATTCATTGTGTTTTTCAAATTAAATTAAATTAAATCGAATCTTGTATACGAACATTTTTTATCGCGTGATAAAAGTCTCAAAACTTAATTTGCTCTTTCCAGTAATTGCAAAAAACATTAAAACTTTATAACGAAATCTAAATTTCAATAATTTTCCAAACGCGCGTATACTTTTCAGGTTACTCCGCTGGTTATTATATTTGGATTAAAAAATATGAATACATTGGGGTGACAGAACACAAAATAGGTCAAGAAAAAAGACTATGGGCTTTAAAAAACGCGAATTTTTGTTTCTACAGCAGTTTACTGTTATTATTCCTTGTGTCCTTGTACCCACGAAGGTTGCTGTTGTTACTCACACGTCTACAGGGCACATGGATACAAGGAAATAGGAAACAACAACTCGCATTCCTCGTAGCATATGTAAGAACGTACTGATCAACGCAAGAACTTTAACAGCAGTTTGAATCCACCATCGGCATTTCTCAACAGGAGGCATTTCACTGACATTTGTTGGAAACAGCCTCTCTGATACAAACTGAAGAAAGAAGACATTATGTAGTAGCACATACACCAAGTAATTTAAACCATGGGTTGTTGGAATGTTGAAATAAATTTCTGAAATTACCCAACCTCGTTAAAACGGATATTTAAACAAATGAAATACCTTTGGTAACAATCCAATTCGATCAGATGTTGACACGAAATTATATTCATTCGTTTGATCCAATCAAAAATTCAGAAAATCAAGGTGGGTACATGGACTTGCCACACAGGTCCCTGATACCCCACGTTCTTTCACAGAAGGGACACAACTTTGATCAGCAAGCAGTCATAAACAAACCTACTCGGAACCTGGAGGGATTGACGATTTCTGCCACGTATTCATTTCTCTCTCTACGGAATTACCTTGAATTCTCGCTGAAAAACGTATACCTCGTTTCAACGTACGCGTATCCAAATCACTGATCACATGATTAGACTGGCTACACCAGTCGCTTCGTGGCTATTGAATTGAATTGCTGAAAACCAACAAGCGACTGGTAATCATACAAGAGTCGCACCAATCAATTTACAGCAGCTAAAAGCAGAGTAATTTGATTGTTTAACAAAAACATTCTCTTGAAACGAAGCTGAGCTAAACAATAGAGAACAATGGGATTTAGCATTTTTCTTGAAACGACGCGAACTATTATGTACAAATTTTTTCCAGCATGATTTCCAGTCGCTTGGTGTAGCTAGTTTACCATATTATTAGTATTATTAGATTTATTATTTTCAATACATTGATCTAAAAACGTACAAAACATAGTACTAGGGATACTACTTATAACACTACTTTACCATACTACATAAACGATAGCAAAGTTCAATTGGTCGAAGTGACAAAGAATTAGTCGAGGGAAAGAGGGGCAATAAGTCTACTGCCGGGTGTCCCAAAAAACCCTTACACGGGTTTTGCAATATTATGCAAAAACGTTAATATGAAACTTTTCGTAAAAAACATCTATTAAATAGCCTGATAACATACGAATAATTTGTGACCTCGATTATTAAAAACGCAAATGTAACAGTTGTAATATCGTCATCCATATTTTAAAATTTTTTCAGAGAAAACAACGTGTTTTGCTATTGAAGAGTTTCAGGCTCCTAGATGAAAAAGTGTCATCGATTTCAAATCGGTCAGTTTTCTTCTTTACAAGGAAAACAAAGGTAAAATCTTTCAAGAATTTCCTCAAAAACAAACAAAGCAAATTTTAAATTCTTGATTTTCAGAGAAAAAATGTTATCTTTGCACAGTGATCCAGGACATGGAATAAATTCGAAAAATTGAAGTTGTAGACATCATAAAACGTTTTACATACAATTAAAGACAAGAGGCTGAGCTATTTGGAATTAAAAATATTTTTGAAATTGGATTTGTAAAAGCCGAGTAATGGCTTTCGAAAGTTTTGGGAATTCGATATTCTTTGTTTACATTGCGATTTCTTGTTTTTCGTCAATTTTACTTGCAAGTATCCCGATTTTGAAATCTCAATTTCTCCGTTCACATGCGACCGATTTTAGAAACTTTTTTCTTCAAA